>JABSTT010002817.1:0-37553 GCA_013339685.2 Hyalomma asiaticum
CATTAGGTTCATCGGCCCACGTTGTGTGACGCTGGGCTGGCGCCGGTCTGTGCGCTCGTCGTGGGTTGGTGTCGCCCTCGCTTTCGGCGACGTTGTGAAGACGGCGAGAGACGCAACGCCAGAAAACGGCGGCAAAAGCGTTGCATGTGGGTCGGGCTTAAATGCCGGTGTGAGGAGAGCGTCAAGCACTGTAGCTCGCGTTCCGGCACCTCGAGAAGACAGTCGTATACGACCCGTTTGCGAAAAACGGCGAGGGAATGAGGGCTTCTAGGGACATTTAGGGAAAGGTGCTGTCATTCCACTGAGGAAAAGAAAACATTGAAACGTCCACAAAACGTCACAAACGCTCGTCATGCGTGGTGCCGCCGTGCGGAAGCAAGGCTGGAGTATGGTTGGTTTTCCAACCGGGCGGCGCTTCCAGTTTTTCGCGCAAGGTGGCACTCCGGCTTTTGCAAGTGATCCATTCATACTCTCTGCATGGTTTGGGCAGGTTTTCAGGAAAGATTGCCTTCAAGTGGACAGCGCTCCCTAAATTATTTCTGAATCCTGACCGACCGCCATTTATTTAATGCGCTCCGGCACTCCATCTAATTCAACAGCACGTGTTCTCTCTCCCCCTCCCCCTCTCTACGTGCGTGTATGTTTGTGTGTTTGTGTGCGTGTTTGCGCATGCGTGTGTGTGTGTGTCGCTCTTCTAACGAACCAATGTGCTATCCATATTTTTATTTATCCACGGCTATGTTTCTAACTGCGTTGCAAGCGCCTTCGTATTTGAAAAGATAACGATAATGTAACAATTTCTAACCAAACGCATTGTCAGGTAAAAATTACTTGCGGCAGTTAAAGGGGAATTCCGTCATATTAAAGCGTACATTATTTGGCAAGTTCTGTATGCAACAAAACGTTGAATGTGTAAAGATGTCTGCGTTATTGATAATGCTGCTGTTGCGTTGTTTAGTGTATAGAGCATATCCCGGCTGCGGCGGCTGCATTTCGATGGAGGCGAAATGTTGAGGCCCGTGTGCTGTGCGATGTCAGTGCAAGTTAAAGAACCCCAGGTGGTCCAAAATTTTCCGAGCCCTCCACCACGGCGTCTCATAATCAGGGCTGGTTTTGGGACGTTAAACACCACATAACAACAAGTGTATAGGCCATGTATGAGACATCAGTCCTTGGCTGACGATTTAAGCACGGGCATGTGTTAAACTTGTAAGATAAATTTACGCCCAAAAATGTTTATTTTAATGAAGATGTCATGCAGCCGATAATTATTCTCGCACAAAAATTACTGGTTTGTGTTCCATAATTTTACAGCCGTGGCGTTGTAATCCCCCTTATATATTTCTGATTACGGCCTGTGTTCCTTGAATCAAGGTAACCATATATGATCGTAATTGAACTCTTCACTGAACGGTCTCTTGCACGTTTGTGTATATTAGCTGTGTAATTGAAGAAACACAAATGTCGCAGTAGCCAGAAAGAGCAATAAAATATTATTATTCAATTAATTCCTAGACTGCGTTCATCCTTGGCCGCGAGATGTTTTTGTTTTCGTTTATTCTTCCTTTGTGGACAAAAGGCTGTATTTGCTTTTGCTGCCGTCCATTAGTGCTATATATACGATCAGCCGTGAGGTTGAGATTTCAACTTGAAAGATCATATAAACGTTCCATAAGTTTGATGTTCTACTTTTACGCTTCTTTTTTTTATATCACGCAGTCACATTCGATTATGTGGCGGCGCCATGTATTGGGTAGCAAGGGAGATTTGAATACAGTGAAAGGAGTAACGATTAGTGAACATATAATGGAACGAATTTCAGCCCCGATAGAAGCTGATCTTTCTTTATTTAATTGTTTGGGCTAAGTTGGTTTGCTTAACATAATACAAAGTTATTATTAAAACACTTTTCGTGTCTAAGCCGCCCGGAACCCTTGTCGTTGCCTTATAATTCCAACATTACATTTATCATTTGCAAAATAGATGGAAACTTTTGTGGAATGCAACACAGATGTCAATGGCTTTCGATGCACTGAATGTCCGTATGCATGTGTTAACGCTGCAGTATTATGTAGCTTATGACGCAGAAAATCCGGCGCCGGCGTAGGCGTTTACGGCAAACAGTGATGCCACCGCTTCATGAAACATCCCTACACCAGCAAGCCCTCCAGAAATTTCTCAATACAAAATCCTTCAGAAAATTGAAAAGCACGACTGTAATTTCGATATGCGACAAAGCATAATTATGTTACGAGGAGGCGATGCATCATGGGGTCAAATGTAGCTCTAGCGTTCCACTGTTAAAGAAGCTTAAGCGTCCTCCCCTCCCCCCCCCCCGACGTTTTATTATCTCCAATATAAAAACTTCATGGAGGCGTTTATTTTATCCGTGGCACTAGACCTCGTAAAATCCACGATTCTTTTATCTCAATTCCTTTAACGCTGTCTCGGCGTACAGTACAGTCATCATCCTCCTTAATGTCATCTCTAGAATGCTAGTTATCCTCCATGTTTCTGCACCGCACGTTAGAATTGGGAGAATGTAGTGATTAAATAGTTTTCGTATTAGTGACAGAGACAAGCCTCAAGTCGATTTGGGAATGTGTCCTGAATGTGCTTCATTCCATTCTACGGAGGGTTTCCTTTTCATGGGAAGTCGTCCCTGTTAGTAACTGCCCCAGATGTACGTATTCATTCACTCATTCTAAGGATTCATTATTCATTTTAAACTCCTTTTCCTGAGCTAGACTGTTCAGCATTATTTTAGTCCTTTGCCTATTCACCTCTATTCCTAGTTTAAGACTTCCCCGGTTTAGGTCCTCAATCATGTTTTGCAGTTAGTCACCGTCATTGCTAAGTATACACATGTATAATTCACTAAGATATCTGTTGCGACATATGCAGGTCCGTAGCCAGAGGGGGGGGGGGGGGGAATAGTGTTGATAAGGTGTTAAGGTAGTGTAGTGCTAATAACAAAATTTATACCTGTTAATAACGTTGCATTTGGAAGCTCATTTATTGTACATACTGCGATTTCACCGAAAACGAATGATGAAAGATGTTTGTCTCAAATAGTCAAGGCCTTGAGCAAGTGGGCCCCTCCCTCCCGAAAATAATTCCTGCCTACGGGCCTGGACAAGAACTGTTCACTTGCGGGATACCGGTATAACATCGCTGAACACATCGCAAAATACGATTTAGGACAGGGAAAGACGCAGCAGCCAACGTTTCGACAAGTGGGCTTGGCTTCGTCAAGGCGGCGACTGCCTTTTCCAGCGTTCGTTTATGTCGCACAACATAGTCCTCTTACGTATTGCCTTAATCAAAATGCAACCGCTATGGCCGGTTAGGCGCTACACGCCGCATCAGCACACTCTACGACAGACACTGCACTTGCGTGGCTCTAATCGACCTCCTCTTATACTGAAGTGTAACACAGAACGCCAAGGGGAGAGGAGGCGTTTATGTCGCAGAACCATGTTGTGCGACATAAATGAATGCTGTAGAAAGCATTCGCCGCTCTGACGAAGACAAGTCCACTGTCGAAACGCTGGCTCCTGTGACATTCGCGTTTCTGAATCGTATTTTGCGATCTGTTCATCGACTGAAGCATCCTTCTTCGCCTGAGCTTCTCTTCTAGATCGGTAGTAGATCCATATATAACTGCCACCTTCCATGCATTGCTGCGAAAGGAATCTCTTATCCAATAAAATTGGGAGTCAAGTGATAGGCATGCAATTTCACTCATAAAGCGGTGGTATGGTTGTGTTCAGGGCTCCGTTACGAACACAATATAAACGTGATATCTTAAGAGAATATTTAGTAAATACAAAAGTATGAATCTGACTGTATAGTTTGTTCGTAAAAATTTTATATGCCAGGGTATTCAACCCACCTGCATATGCAAGCACTATTTGCATAGTCAACACAGTCTTGCTTATTAATTCAGAGTAGCTTGGCCTTTTTAAATGACTACGGCAATGCGCTTTCCCAGGTGTTATGCTCCAATAAGTGCTCCTGTCGAACACTGTATGTCCTACATATCTGCCAGGATGCCCTCGTCGCCTTAGTTTTAGTTTGGCTGTTTGCAAGATTAGCACCCTTCCCTATCTGGCACGATCAGGCGTTTCAATAAAGTACTACATGCAGTAACGCGATCCCATTTGCGTAAGCGCGACGTCTGAAGGAACAAACCTGTGGCAAGAAGTACAAAAGACCGTTATGCTACAGCAGGTAACTTCTTTTAGTGGGAGCTGAATAAACTTGATATACGGGACGTAATGGCACAACATCTTGCAACGAGGCGCCAGTTAAGTATCAAAATATTTACGTATGGCTGTAGCTTTGGATGCATTGTTACCATTTGCACTGAATTGTATAATAGGCGCCGTGCACTCTTTTGACTGTTCTGTTTACCTCCATGATTGTCAAGTCAACAGTTCTGAGCATGTCGTCCACTTATGGAAACCAGCGGACTGATTGATTTGTGGGGTTTAACGTCCCAAAACCAGTTCTGATTATGAGAGACGCCGCCGTAGTAGAGGGCTCCGGAAATTTCGACCACCTGGGGTTCTTTAACGTGCACTGACATCGCACAGCACACGGGCCTCAACATTTCGCCTCCATCGAAATGCAGCCGCCGCGGCCGGGATTCGATCCCGCGACCCTCGGATCTGCAGCCGAGTACCTTAGCCACTAGACCACCGTGGCGGGGCGAAACCAGCGGACTGCTTGCTTGGAACAGGTATAACAGATCCAGACAACGTTAGGATGAAGTTCAAAAGGACAGAAAGTTGAGCGAGTTGGTAACAGTCCATAATCAAAAGAAGAGGCGTGCAGGACACGGACACAAGGAGAGCAGTGAACAACACGAACGCCGCTAACAACTGATGCACAGCACAGAGGCGAAAAAGAAAGAAGACAACACAGCTTATCTGCGCATGCTCGGAACGGTAGCGCCACCTGTCAATCGGTTACATGTGCCGGTCTTCGCGATAGACAACTCCTATAGCTTTCTATCTCCTCTCTGTTTAAGCTAATCGACGGCTGACTCACGCATGCACTTCCACTAATACTGATATGCCAGGCCTCAACCAATAAACGCGTATCTTCGTTCTTATGCCTGTACAGGATCTCGGTTTTGTCTAACTCGGGCATGCAGCTACAGACCTGCCAGTGCAAGGATAGATTGGACGGCGTCCCACCTGATAGCGACCTTCTGTGTTCAATTAATCTTTGATTAATACAACGCGCAGTTTGCCCTACATAAAAACGTCCGCAGCTAAAAGGAATCTTATAAACTACACCCATGCGACAGTCGGTGAAATTGTTCTTGGCTAGGTGCTTAACCGGACAGATATCCGTTCGCTTCTTACCTTCCATCTGCTCATTTCTTCTATGCACTGCAGCACAAACCCTTCCTAACTTATTGGGAGCCGTAAACATAACATTAACCCCATATTTACTTCCACTTTCTTAAGCCTGTGCGAAACTGCGTGGATATATGGAATACTCACGACCTTTTTCTTGTTAATGTTACTCTCTGCTACAGCTTTTGTTCCGGTCGAAATCGACTTCTTAAGACGCTCAGCTACTCTGGCTATGGCTAGACTAGGGTAACCTGCATCTAAGAGGCGCTCGACCTGCGCATTAAAGCTAATGGTCAAACGGTGCACGCACGACTTCGATAGGGCTTACTTAAACAGGACAAGGCTATTCCGTTTTTTACTACTTTCGAATGCTTGGAGTCAAAGTTTAACAACGGCTTAGATGCTCTAGGGGAATACAGCCAACACACGTGATTCTGCTCAAATGACAACGAGATATCTAAAAATTGTATTACGTTTCTCTCCGGTAGTTCTTTCGTAAACCTTAGACCATCCCCATTAAGTTTAAATTGATCGCTTACGTAGGTGACGACGGATTCAAAATCATCCTTACTACAAAGTACCAAGTAATCGTCCGCATACCGAAATACCCTAATGATGCGGTCCCCTAAGGCCTCTTTTAAACGGCAGTCAAACTTGCTCAAGTATAGATCACTTAGAATAGGGGCTACCTTTGAACCTATACAAATCCCTGACTTCTGCACAAACACGCCTTCCCTGTATCCAACTAATGTTGACGTTAAGTACATGGAGAGAATTTCTAGAAAGGTACCTGTGGAAACTCCGCATCTATCTATGAAACCGGACTCCTGCCCTTGTTCTTGAATACATTTTTTCACGCAATTTAGTAAACCTTCATGCGGCAACGAGTAATACAAATCTTCTACACAATGCTAAACGCTGTGCAGTGGCCAGGATTTTCCTCTTAACAACTGAACTAGAGCCTGAGAATTACGTACACGGAAGGGGTCAGAAAAACTTAAGGATGTTAAGCACTTCTGCAAATAGCTAGCTACACAAACTTGCCAAGTCCCTGACACTGATACAATCGAGCGAAACGGAATTTCTGGCTTGTGGGTTTTCGCCGAGAAAAATAATTCTAAAGTGAGCAGTTTTGCCTTTTTACACTGGAAGCTACCTTATCTAGATTATGTTTCAACAGGAGATCGACAGCTCGTTGTTTTACTACAGAAGGTTTCAGTTTAACAGGTCTAAAATTCTTTTCAACAGCTGCTGAGGCTTTTTCAGAAAAAGTGCTATTCGGCATTATTACAAAACAACCTTTCTTATCAGATAAAACAGGTCGAAGCTTATGTTCCACACAGTAATTTACAACCGTCGGATAGGGTCAGAGGCCTTAACGAGATCGTTCGAATGCTTGATGCTGGCGAAGCAATCTGAAATACATCGATACCGTTGCGCTGTTTAGTGTATAGGACATGTATGAGACATCAGTCCTTGGCGGACGATTTAAACAGGAGCATGTGCTAAACTTGTAAGGTAAATTTACGCCCAAAAATGTTTATTTTAATGAAGATATCATGCAGGCAGTAATTACTCACTCGCACAAAAATTGCTGGTTTGCGTTCCATAATTTTGCAGTGGTGTCGTTATAATCCCTCTTATATATTTCTGATTACGGCCTGCGTTCCTTGAGTCAAGTTATACATATATGATCGTAATTGAACTCTTCACTGAACGGTCTCTTGCACGTTTGTGTATATTAGCTGTGGAATTGAAGAAAC
Organism: Hyalomma asiaticum; assembly: GCA_013339685.2. Taxonomy (NCBI): domain Eukaryota; kingdom Metazoa; phylum Arthropoda; class Arachnida; order Ixodida; family Ixodidae; genus Hyalomma; species Hyalomma asiaticum. The sequence goes on from JABSTT010002817.1 coordinate 7,133, forward strand.
ACAAATGTCGCAGTTGCCAGAAAGAGCAATAAAATATTATTATTGAATTAATTTCTAGACGGTGTTCATCATTGGCCGCGACATGATTTTGTTTTCGTTTTTTCTTCCTTTGTGGACAAAAGGTTGCATTCGCTTTTGCTGCCGTCCATTAGTGCTGTATATACGATCAGCCGTGAGGTTGGAGATTTCAACTTGAAAAATCATATAAACGTTCCATACGTGTGATATTCTACTTTTACGCTTCTTCTTTTTTTTTATAACATGCATAGTCACGTTCGATTATGTGACGGCGCCATGTACTGGTGTAGCAAGGGAATGATTTGAATACGGTGAAAGGAGTAAAGATTAGTGAACATATAATGGAACGAATTTCAGCCCCGATAGAAGCTGATATTTTCTTTATTTAATTTATTTGGGCTAGGTTGGTTCGCTTCAATAATACGAAGTTATTGTTAAACACTTTTCGTGTCTAAGCCATCCGAGAACCCTTGACGTTGCCTGTATAATTCCGCAGTACATGTATCATTTCCAAAATAGATGGAACTTCTGTAGAATTCAACACAGATGTCAAATTGTTCTCGATGCACTGAATGTCCGTATTCATGTGTTAACGCGGCAGTATTAAGGAGCTCATGACCCAGACAATCCGGCGCCGGCGTAGGCGTTTACGGCAAACAGTGATGCCGCCGCTTCATGAAACACCCCTGTACCAGCAAGCCCTCCAGAATTTTTTCAATATAAAGTCCGTCAGAAAAATTGAGAAGCACGACTTAACTAAGGTATACACACACGACAGCTCTGACTGTAACTTCGATATGCGACAAAGCATAATTATGTTACGAGGAGGCGATGCATGTGGGGTCAAATGTAGCTTTCCACTGTTAAAGAAGCTACTCCGACGTATTATTGTCTGCAATATAAAAACTTCATGGAGGCGTTTCTTTTATCCGTGGCGCTAGACCTCGTAAAATAAGCCACGATTCTTTTTTCTCAATTCGTTTAACGCTGTCTTGGCGTACAGTACATTCAACATCCTCTTCCTTAATTTTATCTCTAGATCTTTAGTTAACCACCATGTTTCTGCACCGCACGTTGGTATTGGGAGAATGCAGTGATTAAATACTTTTCGTATTAGTGACAGTGACAAGCTTCAAGTCGATTGGGGAATGTCTCCTGAATCTGCTCCATCCCATTCTTATTCTAGAGGAATACCTTTTCATGGGAAGGCGTCCCTGTTAGTAACTGCCCCAGATACACGTATCCATTCACTCATTCTAAGGATTCATTATTAATTTTCAACTCCTTTTCCTGAGCTAGACTTTTGAGCATTATTTTAGTCATCTGCCTGTTCATCTTTATTCCTATTTTAAGACATCCCCCGTTTAGGTCCTCAATCATGTTTTGCAGTTCGTCACCGTCATTGCTATGTATACACATGTATAATTCACTAAGATATCTGTTGCGACATATGCAGGTCCGTAGCCAGAGGGGGGGGGGGGGTAGTAGTGTTGATAAGGTAGTGTAGTGCTAATAACATAAAATTTAGACCTATTAATAACGCGTAGCGTGTAATGTGTAGCTTGTAGCGTGCAGCGCCTAACGGGCCATAGCGGTCGCATTTTGATGGAGGCAAAACATAAGAGGACCATGTTGTGCGACGTCAGTGCATGCTGAAGGGCCGTAGGCGGTCAAAATTACCGGAGCCCGCTGCTACGGCGCGTCTCGTAATCATATTCCGGTTTTGTCTCGCCACACCACGGCAATTATTATTATCACGAAACAAGCCACATATAATGCCTAGGCTGCCCCGCCACGGTGGTCTAGTGGCTAAGGTACTCGGCTGCTGATCCGAGGGTCACGGGATCGAATACCGGCCGCGGCGGCTGCATTTCGATGGAGGCGAAATGTTGAGGCCCGTGTGCTGTGCGATGTCAGTGCAGGTTAAAGAACCCCAGGTGGTCGAAATTTCCGGAGCCCTCCACTACAGCGGTTCTCATAATCAGAACTGGTTTTGGGACGCAAAACCCCACAAAACAACATAACGCCCAGGCTTCGTCGTTCGGCTCTGGCTTGTGTGTTATACTGTCACGGCTGCATGTAGAAGCCCCACCATACCAAATTTAAGATGCACTTGAATACACCCCTGTGGTCTGTTGTGGAGTGTATTCATAGAGCGTGTCTGTATTCAATGTTACATATTGTGAGCAAGTGAAGGAATGCAAGGAATCCCGGACATAAAAGCGTACTTGTCAAGGCTCTCTTCAGTGCATTAGGAAACTGGCATTTTTTAAGCAGTCGTTCTTAACGAAGTAATAATTTCATAGCGATCAACACAAGCATGAAATTGCATGTGAGGCTATCTATGCAATTCCTTTAATGGCAATGTTTAAGCCCCGTACATGACAGGTTGGGCTACTGAGTCATGGATCACGGGTACTAAGAAATAAACGTGAAATATTCCAGAAAAACGAAGTGTATTCGTTAGTGGAGTAAAGTTTATTTCATTTTTTTTTCCTTTGTGCAAGGGATGAATATGGGGTTGGAGGATGAAATTCATGACGAAGAGCCCGGCTCCTCACTTTGGTACTACATCAAAATACGTCAAAGGACTCATAATAACATTATAAACAAAATTAAGTGCACTGGTAGGTGTCACATGAACCAGATATAAGCATACACAGCGAAAACGGTTGTATACGAAATAGAAAGCAACTCAGTAAGTATTGTTTAGCTTCTTTTGAAATAACTTCAATAAAGCATGAATATCAGCGTTGGTTGTCGCTTTATTCGACACGAACGAACGATCGCTACAGGCGCCCTGTGAGGATCGCTCATTCAGTTCAGTTCAGTTTATTATTCCTTGAAAGTACAAAGTTCATTGTAATAGTATACAGACGAGGGTCCCAAAGTCTAGCGACTGCAGTCGGACCCTCTATTAACAATAACATAATGAATTATTATAAGAGCAAGCAACATTACAAACGCAAGAGGAATTGAACACTGAAGGTACAGAAAGCAACAACGAGTAAACAAAAATAATCATCAAAGAGAATCAAACGCAAAAGTACAGCGTAATCAATTACATAGGCACGTCATAGAACAAAAAACCCAAATCTACAAAAATTTTTCAAATTGCAAGTTAGTGATGGTTTAAGATTGCATGTGCATATGTTCGCGCCCCCAACGTCGGCCTCGAAAATTCCGGAGCTCCCTATTATGACATGCCTCATAATCACACCTCACGACCCCAGCAATTATTATTATGCTGTTCGTAATTTGTTATAATACTTCTGAGTCGATGTGCAATTTTTGTTGCATGTGCGTAGCGTAGACGCATACAGTGCCTCTTTAGTGCATGTCTGCACACCCCTTCTGCCACCAGGTGGTCGATGCACCTCCTCGCAAAAAGCTCTGCGGACGCCCTTGACTACAGGTCTTAGAGACCCGGTTGATTTGTTTTCGGAAATGGTGTGTGTCGTTAGAAAACGGTCATTTTGCGTGTATTCTATTAGCTTCAATACGTTGCAGCGCACGAAAATTGTAGACCTGATTCGCCGTAAGCACATGAAAACTGTGAGACAATGGCATCGTGGTAGTCTTTTGGTGGGCCGTAGACACCGCGAATGCGCGCAAAGCTCTCCCCTAAAGTATTAATACTTTCTTATGCTTAGTTGGTATAGAACACATCAGGTTAACTTAGAGTACACAAATGTATAATAAGCCTGCATTTTCAGCCACATTCGTGTGAGATTAGCTATTTTGCAGAGATACGCAACAATCTTATTAATATTTTCATTTTGATATGTCCTGCTGGAACTGCAAACCTAGAAATTTCATGCAATCGATCTTTTGTATGAGCATGTTTCCATACTGAACGTTGATATTGAACGTTCATCTTATTGAAAGCAGACTATTAATGAACCTACAAATCACGTGACTGGTGATCGAGCTGGAGCCCACAGTAAAGAGGACACTTGCAAAATATGAGGCAGCACATTTATTAAAACTAAAGATGGGTTTCAAGCGCCAGTGATTAATGAGCTTCGGGATGCGCCTACCGAATACAGAGATAGTTATTAAGCGCTATACATTCATTAGGAATGAGTGAGCAAAAAACGCTGCCACAAAACGTGTCCAAAGTATGTGAATGTCACAATAAAAATACACCAAATTGCCATGGATACAACTGCAAGCAGCAGAAAATATCACTATAGTAATAACACAAGATACATATGTGTATGTACAACATCAAGTAATATATATACAATTCCAACACTTCTTCAGATTGCCTGAACCGTTATGCAACCACCAAACCAAACAAAAATTAAGGAATTACAGGGTAGGCGCCTTCATTTCTTGTTCTTTTCTTGTAAAACGTATTCTGGAGGTTCAGCAAGAGTCTCGTTATGGAAGTACACATTGCCCAGTCACGACCACACATACACAACGCAACAACTTCGTACAGTTCTCTCAACACATTACCCGCAGCATGGAATTATGTGAGCAGTGTTTTTAATCAGAAATAACTAGGTTCAAAAATCACACACAAAAAAAAACATTAAGTGATGAAAAGACACATGCACATTGAACAAGAGCATAAGAACGAGGCGCTTCCGGCACTGTATAGATATAGAAACACAAAAGGCCACCACAGAATCACTAAACGTTTGTAATAGCCTACAGTATAAATTTGATTAGATGCTTTGAACAAGGAACCAAGGAGATTACAACGCCCTAAATCTTGAAAAAAAAAAAACACACATCGCAATCATGCTTCAAGTGCGTGAAACGAAAAAATTAGACTAGGCATATGAAACAGCACTGCTCAACAAACACTAATTCCCCGTATTCACTTTCACTGTATGGTTCAGGGAGGGCAGCAGGCATCTCCGGTCGTAATCACTGGCTTGGCTTCGCTCTTTCTTTGTGGAGCATTTGGCGCAGCTTCGTCACCGATTTCACTTTAGTTGAAATGCCGATTGCTAATAGCTCAGTTCGCAACTCAGCGGCATCCAAATCTTTGATGTCGGTAGATGACTCAATTCGTTCCATTTCCTGGGCGCAGCGAGGTCTTTTCTTGCGACTTTCGCGAATGTCACCTCCATCCCAATATTCAAGATCAAGTTTTCTGTAAACACGGCAAGCCCGCACAGGCACAGCAACTTCAAGCCGTTTGGCAAGCTTCAACGCATCGGCAGCCGCGTTCCATTTGTTCGATTTCCCGTGGTGAAGATGTTTGAGAATGTCATTCTTTTTTTCGATGCCTTCGCTGGAAAACCAGGCCAGACATTTGAACTCTTGATGCTTTTTTGAGGCATGATGCACAAGAATATGGATATAAGGTGTGACCCTGTCTGCGCCGTAACCTTTGTTTCCAAGTCTTCCCAGCTCTAGAAATGTCTCAAAAAACTGACAAACTTTTTCTTTGTTGTTTTCGCCCGTCGCATTGTGTTTGAAGTGGTCGAAAATCTCAGAAAGTGTGTTCCACAGAAATATCACTTTTTCTTCAAATAGGGGATCAAGTTTTCCCTTCAGTTCTGCCGGCAACATCTTCAATAGCCGGTCGCAGGCGTCTCCAGGTAGAGAAGTGAAGTTCTTCCCTTTTTTCTCTTCTTTCCACACCTCAAATTTAACGCCGCAGCTGTTAATTGCATTTACAATGGCGTCGACATGAACACTTTTGCCACTCATGTTTGCTACTCTATCGTGGTTGTCCCTGTCCTCAGCCTCGGCAAGCAAGCTGTCGATGAGGCGGTTGACTACTCTGATGCTCATGTGGAGAACGTCAGGCACGACGAAGCGAGGTTCGATGGCAAACAGAGGAATGGTCTTCATGCCGTGTTCTTCAGCAAGGCAATCTTCTCTCATATTTGCGAGAGTGCGTAGAAGGGGAGGGTTGTTAAAGTTTTCGGTGCTTGTCCCAGCTATACATCGTTGCTTAGGACTAGCGCGGCAAAAAGGACAAGGATAGCTGGATGATGCCGACTGCAAGCCTTGAACAACAAGCAAAAATTTCAAGTCTGAGCCCAAGCATATGGACACAGGGACATCATGTTGCTTCACGGAGAGGCTGCCAGCTTTCGCTACGTCGTTGATTTCACGAATCAAATCACCAAACGACTCCCGTATTTGAAAATATTTTTCTCTGATTTCAACAACTGCCAGAAGGCGATGCAGCTTATGATTTTGTAGCTTTTTGTTGCTGTCAATTACAAGAAATGACAGTGTTGTCCAGCTTGTTTTCTTGCTAACAAGACAACCATCACCTTCAATTTTCACAACTATAGGTTCTGTGCCCAAGCCTTCAACTTCCACGCCCCTTTCAATTGCTAACTCGGCAAGAACTGAGTGAAGTTCACTTACAAAAGAAACTTGTGCACCAGGTGATTTCCCGGGTGTCTTGAACACAGTAGACATGGCATCCAGTTTCTCTCTGTATGAGTTGATCATACGCAGTGTGGGCAGGTTCGGCATGGTAGAGGATAGCTGCTCCCAGAACACATTGCTTACAAAATGGTTATCCAAAAGAGCTGCAATCTGTCGGACACATTTCTTGTTTGGCGAGGAAATGGCATCGTAATTCACTTCTCCTCTGCGGTGGTATCCAGGTTTGACATTTCGCGCCACAGAAATTCCGCTGCTTTCGATTGCAATTTGGTGCAAAAATCCCTGAATGTCATTCACAATGAGTTGACATAATTCCAAACCATAGGTTTCCAAGATGCCTTGTAGGGCTTGGACAACGGCGTTACCGGCACTGAGCAACTTTCTTTTGTCACTGCTTCTCGACCCTTCTCCAACCATTTTACCCGTGTTCTGCAGCGAAACAGAACAGAGTCTTCGGTTCTCTTCTTCAAGATGAATGCATTTAATCTCAAATAGACGAAGGCATTCTCTGAGATCCCCTATAGACTCTTCTGCTGAACGTTGTATCCGTGTGATATCTTCCTTCAAGGCTTTAATGATGACGTTCTTGACTGTTTCTCCAGGCGTGTTGTCACCAGTGGGGCATTCGCTGACTAAATGAACTTCTACACGACGCTGCTTTTTCAAGAAACACGCCTTCAAGCTACCCTTCGTCTTTCTGAATTTGGCCTCTACAGCTGTGCATAAACTTCTGAATCTGATTTCCACCTTATTCACGGCACTTTCCGGCAAACTTATGGCACACGGAAGGAAAGTTTTCACAGTTTCAAGAAATGTTTTATTCAGAAGGTGCCGACGACGGTAAATATTCAAAGCCATGTCATTAGTCAGTTGAAAAACTATGCTCGTTCGAGACACATTGCAATACAAAGTATCTACAGACATCTTTGTAAATGTCTAAACTTGCTAAGGCATCAAGTATTACAGGGAGAAAAAAAAATAATGTAAAAGCGAGTACACAAAAACAAAAACAGCCACTATACCAAGGTAGCAAGTATAGAAAGAAGTATGGTGGATCAAAATGTACTCGTAACTTTCGTCACCAAAAATATTTTGATGCTTTCAACTGGATAGCCGCACGGAAAGCGCTTGCATGACTTTTGTCTGGTAACAGTACCCTTTACTCGTACTGGAAAGGTAACCGAAACAACACTGCCCAGTTTTGTTTCGCGTGTGTACCACGCGTCAGGTAGGTTTAGCTTGGAAAAGTCTTCCTCTTTACAAAGGAGCCAACCTTTCTCTAGCCTCTTTCCTTTCCCTTGGAAGATCCATCTGAAAATGTCAAGCTCGACATTTACTTTGACGAGCCCACTGGATCTGCGGCTGTTGGCGAGCTGCTTCTGAACCGCATACAACACTTCTTCGGATGCTGCTTCGAGTCGTCGCTTTGAAGGCTTACTCGGATTGTTGAGTGCACGCAGGCAAGCCTCGTTCAAGTTTCTTCTTGGCTCCAGGGTACTGTGCCACTTCGAGTAGCCCTTCCATTTTATGAGATAGCCTTTCCTCTGTAGAAAATAAGGAAAGTTGGTGTGAGAATGGGACACTGCAAACGCCAGTAATTATTTAGCCTAACAGAAGCAAAATAAGCAATACACTGCCTTTACCACAAAACATAATGTTACAACTGTCCCTCTATTGGTTGCAAAGCAAGGCATCATGCATATTTTGACCTCATCCAAAATAGCAACGGCTGTGTTGACTGGTGTAGTACATTTCTAGTATATTATTATGTGTACAGAAAGGAATTCGATAAATGCCCATTATTTTTATACAGAAGTACGAAATATCGCTTCTATACATACTGTGCTCTAGACAGTGTGCGCATCCTATATAGTAATATTAGCAAGCACTCACACCGCGAAAGTGCGTGAAAGAGACGAAGGCGGAGAGAAAAGGGTGGATATTTTGGAGTATGATCACCTTGAATGCTTGAGCCGACAGCAATCGAACGTGTATGGGCCCCATCGAAGGTCAGTAACAAAGCATCCCTCAACTTTCCTTTACACCGGCGGCGCTCGCCGCAAAATTGATTGAGCAACGAGCTCTTTAGAACCCGCTCGCCAAGGATTGAATTGGGCAGTGAGCGCTTCGGATGCCAAAAGTGCTCGTGCGTTGCGCTAACCGTCATCAGTAACATGTAAGGACAATATGTTGTCTCTGAGCTTCGGTGAGTACCTTATCCAAAACGACGGTGATCCATCGTGAAATCTCCTATCGTGTAAGGAATGAACGAGCTCGGATACCGAAAAATAGCATATGCAGCGTCACCCCGCAGCGTGCACCTGGTTTTTCAGAAAATGTTTCCGATAATCGTGTTCATGCAGATGACCTTTGTTGGTTACATGTGCTTTGATGAATACACAAAATGAACGGCATTTTCATGGTCTACCAGCCTACATTTTTGCGCATATATTCATAGTATACAGTCAGGTCACACGGTGCGCGTCATATGAACGAGAGTGCCATGGAACTCTGCTCTCTCTAGGCCTGTTTAGTTAATAGTTTTGAATGCTACTGCAGTTTTGTGGAGCACTGTTCACAATGGTACACATCGTTGTGTCCGTTATGCGCAGCCAGATTGCAGCTTGTGGAATTCTTGGCAGCACCGGGTGACTCTCTGAGATGAATGTTTAAGCAGCAACTAGCATGTTTGATGCATAGTACTTTGTACACCACCCCGAAGCATGGGACCAACTGCCGGGTAAATGCTCGACGTGAGGCGAGGTTCTTGGCTTTAGCTACATTTATTTAGAAGATTTCACAACCTACTTTGCTGATTCTTTGCAGAAAATAGTACTCGTGCATCCCATTTTTAGCAAAACTTGCCACATCCGTTTGACTTCTGGGATTTAACGTCCAGAACCACGATATCATTATGAAAGACGCCGTAGTGGAGGGCTGCGGTACTTTCGGCCACCTGGGGTTCCTTAACGGTGCACTAATATCGCCAGTACACGGGCCTCAACATTTCGCTTCCACTCAAATGCAGCCGCTGCGGACGGGATTCGATCCCGCGACCCTAGGATCAGCAGCAGAAAGCCATCACCACAGTTGCGGGGCGCCCCATTCGGTATGCGAGGCAGTTAACTAGTAACGTTGTCTCTCTTTCTTCCTTTATTTTGTCTTTTTCTTTTCGTCTTTCTTAGGTTTCTTTAAAGCGGCTTCACGCACCGCGATAACAGTCGGCTTATGTAGGAATTCCCTTATACAGTCTTAGCATGGTAAGCTTTATCTTATTTTATAGGCACACAAAAATGAAAATATGCTCCTTTACTACATCTTAAAGTGCTTTAACCTTTAGTAAAGGAGCATATTTTCACATTTATGTGTACCTATAAAATAAGCTAAAGCTTACCATGCTAAGAGTGTATGCCAGCCAGTCTATGCGCCGCGAAGAAATGAAGCTGCCGGCGCAGTGAAATGTGGTGAAGCATGAACAAGCCCGCCGCGATGCCCCTTTTTACAAAATTGTAATGGGCCGCAAAGAAACTTATTATCGGTTTGCAAGATCTAGGGTTATATTGTCAACATATATAAATCAAAATATCAAGACATCATAGCATGTCAAGCGTGCCCTTGGAAACTATGGGGAATAAAAAATTGTTTTTATAAGCAGCAGTCAGCACGGTAGGTAGGCTTCCTGGATTATTTAGCTAACGGTGACTCGAAACGTCAATTAGCAAATAACATTATTGAATTTTCAATGTAAATTTGTCATAACCTATCACTACTAGGAACCAAAACCCACAGTTTTCCTGCCTTCGGCCTCAGCAAGAACATTAACATTTTTAACAGCTGCGCTGTTTATAGGGCCCGCTACGACCATTCCTGTCCTTGAGGTCCGCTGTCATGCAGGAGGGAAAACCTCTAACCACTACCCACACTCTTGGCCCATTGATGCATCATAATAAGTATGCCAAGTAATGTAGAAAGAAAAAAAGAGCAAGAAAGAAAGAAAAATTGCTGCACGTTACTGTCTGCAAAAGAAAGCTACGTCGGTCCGTCTCCTTTTTCTGGTTAGGAAGGAAAAAAGCCGACCAGCTCGATCTTGCACTTGACCCACTTAACGCGCCCTTGCGCTCAGCCCACTGCTACATGTTAGAATAGTTAATCACAAGAAAAGGACAAATAAACACGACATATAAACACAAGGGAGTACGAAACTCTAGCTCAGCAGTTTACTCGGACTTGACAAGCATGAAACTGCACAAATATTTAATCTGTCAAAATATTTATTTCTTCACTTTATACACGGACGTATCCCAACCTGTTAAACAGAGGTAAGGCGTTCCCTATATTTGAAAGTGATAATCGCAACATGTTCGAAAACTCCTGTCTCATTTCAATACGCTCACCGATTAGCAGAGTGTTAGAGAAGCTTACAGCCAGGCGATTATTTATCTGGTAAAATACAATAGGGACTCCTCCAAGCAAGCCTAATAGCACCTCAGTTATTTTGTAACAAATACCAACCCTTGCTTGAATGACAATAAGCAGTAGTTACCACATTCCTTGACATTAAAAAAGCGGTTGACACCGTCCTTCACGAAATGCTGTTGAAAAGGTTGCAATCTTGTCGATTTTGAGTGGATGTGTGGACTTTTCAAGAGTTATTTCGAGGGAAAATATCATAGCGCACACTTATACAGTATCTCGTCTGGCTTCTTTCTTATTATACATGGTGTTCCGCGAATATCAGTTTGGGGTCCAATACGGTTTGTATTGTACATCAACGATCTCTCCCGAAGACTCGATAAGGCCGCGGCACTATTGTATGTTGACGATACCGTATTTTAATCTCTGGGGAGCACATCAGTAACTTCGAAACTGCTGCTAATAGAGAGATAGAGGAAATACGAAATTGGTTCATGGACAACAAATTAAGGCTAAATACATCTAAAACAAAGTACATTAGACTTTCTTGACTGAGTTAAAATACAACCGATAACTTCCAATATAACAACAACGATTACTGAAGCCTAAGACTATAGATACGTTGGTTTAACGCTAGATTTACCCTTTCATTAAAGGGTAGACACCGAATCTCGGCGGCCTGTTAAGTCCTGCATGTTTTACTTTATATAAGGCATGTCAACACTTGTCCTCCGCGTGGTCATTAAGAATTATGTACTTCAGTATTTTTAATAGTCACTTAGCCTCTGCTACCGAGGTATGGGAATATGCATACTCTTCCGGCCTAGACCCGTGCCATGGGTACATGAACGCACAGAACCGTTGCCCAAAAAATTTTAAATTCTGTATTTTCTCATTGCTAGGGACTTCAAACCTGCTTGTACTGGTCACAACATATCGTACAATATCCCCTTTATAGCACCACGTTCGTCGTGCCACGAACACGCGAGAGCGCACTTGAAAAATAACTGTTATACCACCCGTTAACAATATGTGCGCCAGGTGCAGGTTGGCGCACATAGGAAGAAAATTATGGGACACCTTCCAGCGTCTATGAAAGAAATCTCGAAATTTACCCATGTTCTCAAACAACCATAATTAACAGTGATTATGTTTCTATAGTACAACATTGTTTGATTTTGCTACTTGTTCGCTCTGGTTTTGAGTAATAAGACATTTGTTTTTGTCAATAGCGATGTTGTAAAACCTCAACTTAAAAACCACCTTTCATGTTATGCCAAGTTGCAATTGCTTCCTGCATTAATTTACATGGGCCCTGATAGTTTTTTTAATTGTTGCAATTGCTTCCTGAATTAATTTGCATGGGCCCTGATAGTGTTTTTTTTTTGAATCAGTGTATATCGCTTCGAATCAGTGCATATCGCTTGCATTCGAAGAGATATACACTGATTTAAATGATTTAAAATGTGGTGCGTGTCAAACTTATAACTTCAAATCTAAAAATCGGATTGGATTATTAGATGGCAATTCTACGTAAAATCCAGACCTAATCCCCCATCATTAAAGGTGGCAGGAACATCGTTCACCTGTTCAGAACCGGTTGGCGAACGTGTATCCCCCCTCAGCCAATCCCCCTCAGCGGCAGACACATGAGGAAAGGAGCTCATGGTTATTCCGTCGCATGTGGCAAGGTCTTAAGGAGGTCGCTAACAAATGTCAAGTATAGGGGTTGTATTATCTTTGGACAATCAGTTAAGTAGGCTGTGAAATCTCGTCAATAAACATGGGCAGTAGCCAACAACTTCGAGTCACATCAAGAATTTACGCGGCGGTTTGTCCCATGCTGCGTGGGTGGGTGTACACACAATATCGGCCCACAATGACTGCTGCTTAAAACGCTCGTCTCAGGGAGTAACCCGGTGCTTCCACGAATTCAAGAAGCTCTAACTTGGTTGCACACAGCAGACACTAAAACACTAAAATATATGTACGAACCCATGCTCAGCAAAACTGCAGAACTGTCTAAAGTAGTAATCAAATAAGCTGAAAACGTCGAAACGGTATCACATGCACATGCATTCTGCCACGCACGTTAGCTAGACATCTTCTCATTGCACAAAAAACAACTTTTGAATGGTATGATCGCTAAGCAATCTTGTTCACCTGGCGCTTCGTGTGACCTATATGTACAGTACTCACGGATTGAAATAGAAAAAGTTAGGGCTATGTAATGAAAATACTTTTTGTTTCTACAATCTTCAATTCGCGTACTATCGGTGTAATATTGGTTCGTATACTTGCACGAGAAAAAACACCATCTTTAGAGGCCAGATTCACAGCTACATGACGCGGTTGCAGCGAGCAACCGCACATTTTAATTGGCTTAATTCAATGTTTACATGTCCTATTTATTCCGTTAGCATTGTAAATTATGATTTTTGAGTGCAATGAGCATTAATTGATAGTCAGCACTTGTATCGTTCATTCTTTATCCCTCACATGTGCCGCGCTGCCCGTGTCACTAGCTGCGTTAATATACCGACTTGCCCAAATTGCCGTGTCATGCATCGGTCCATGCATTTGCCCAGTTTTTGTGGAATTGCTTTATCACAGTGGCACTCACGTTAGTATTGGTAGGGACTAGAATTCTAACTGCAAAACAGGAATAGACTAAATAACCTTCGAAAGAGAACAGGAAAGGGCTGGAACGTGATTGAAGGAGGGAAGTTGGCACAGGAAATCCACATCCGTTTTGTTAAGAATGTTGAAAAGATGCTGCTAACTTCTATAGACGGATGAAATACCGACAATTTTGCTGAAGAAACCAGAACTGAATTGCCTAAAGCGCAGTAGCTGCGGCCTTCGCTAGTGCTTAGTGTGACATAACAGCGGCTTCCCTTCTACTGACGGACGAGTATGAACAAGCATTTTGCCAAGTGGCTGCCCTGGCAAGCGCATTCATGTGCAGCGAAAAAACGCCAAAGTTACCCGAGTGCGCTCTAGGACAATTCAATTTCGTATTCTGAGTGAAATAACGTTGATTTCATAAATGTGTTGAACTTAAAACAGCGTTACACTTTTACCAATCTTAAAACATGCATGAATTTTCTGCACGAAATCTTCCATTTTTCCACTAGGCTTGAGCAACTCTCCATTTGGGCTTAAAATATAATTGTCCATTCTTGGTATTTACAGCTCAAACTTTCAGCCCCGCCTCACTTGTAGCATGTGACACTGGGAGTGCAGCAATTCCACTAAAGTACTCAACAGTCTTGTGCAGTAACTAGTTACTAGTAACGCGTTACCGGTAACCAGTCATGGGCACGTTACCAGTAAAAAGTAACAGTGTTACAGTTACAGTTACCTAAGCCAGAAAATTAACTATGTTACAGTTACAGTTACTCAGCTTCCAAAGGTAACTTGTTACTGTTACAGTTACTGTTAAAAAGTAACGTCGTTACTTTTCCGTTACTGTACAAGATATTACACCGCAAACGAAGTTATGTAGTTCTCCCAACGGAAACGTAAAGGCGTGCGGTTAGTTGAAGTTACTCGTAGCAAAGCGCCAGGTAAAAGGAATTGAATGGGAGTCACTCAAAAGCCCAACACCAGCAATCGTTGCGCACGCCTCATTTTCTGCAACAACTTTTTTTATTGATTATCGGGAATCTATTTACAAATATAAATGGCATGTACCACGTGCAGTAGGAATCAAGGAAATGCGAAGCATGCATCAGGAACGTAAAATGGATCAGCATTGTTGTCTCGCTATACCAATTTTCGGTACATATGAAGTTAACGAAACGGCCGCAAGAGCACCAAGACTGTGGCATGTAAACCATGCTGCTCATGACACGCATGTCATGATTCCAACGTTATGACCTGTCATTTACGTTCGTCATGCAGTCGTGTTGTGCCACAGCAATTTTGGTATACACCCATTAAAGAAACGCGTGGCATGTAAATCATGCCGCTCATGACATGCATGTCACGCTTTTGATGTTCTTAGAACGTGTCACCCATGGTCGTCATACATTGTTGTCTCGCCATACCAATTTTGGTTTTTATCAAGTTAACGAAATGGCCGCAAGAGCACCAAGACCGTGGCACGTAAGTCATGCCGCTTATGACATGCGTGTCATGATTTTTGTGTTAGGAAGTGTCATTTATGTTCGGCATGCAGTCATGTTGTGCTGTACCAATTTTAGCATACATCCCTTTTACGAAAAGGCCAGGAGAGCACCAAGACTGTGGCACGTAAATCATGCCGCTCATGACATGCACGTCATTATTTTCATGCTGTGACCTTTCATTTATGTTCGTCATGCAGTCATGTTGTTGCATACCAATTTTCATGTACATCTCATTAATGAAACGGCCAGGAGAGCACGAAGTCGTAGGCTGCTAGAGAGATGGATATGCTCAAAGTCGCCGAAGTTTGCTAAGAAATGCTTCGCATTTAGTAAGTTGGGACAGCCTGGTGCCACGAAGCACTGCTGGACGCTCGTAAATGAAATGGGAGCTCAACCTGAGACGCCACAAAGAGGATAAACCCCTTCGAGCCATTGCTCGCGGCATTTTGCTAAGTGCCTTTGGGAAGTACCGCCGCTCTGAGAACTGAACGTGTGCGAGGCATTGAAAAGCGTATGTTTCTAGGTGTTCTCCGCGCGGGTGGTCATGAAATAATGGCTGGCCACGCAAACAACTTAAGGATGCAGCACTGGCCTTCGACCAACAGTGACTTTCATCACTTAGGCCGACCATACTGCGGTGTCGCGCACCTTTCCGTGCAAGGGGGCGGGGGGAGAAGCCTTCCCCGCCCTTTTCTGTCGCCGAGCGGGCGGTGCTTTGCTTGGCTTCGTAGAAAAAAAAAAAAAAGTCATTTTCGCCCTGGAGAAACGTCAGGCACACTTACAAAAAAAAAAAAAAAGAAAGAAAGGAGATTTCCGTGTCCTGCACAGCATCGCGATACAAACGATACATCGTAAAAATATTCCTCTAGTGAGATACAAATACATTTTGCAAATTTATCTAGATACAGAGCTATACATAGTCATAAATAATGAAGTGAAACATCGCGATAACCTTGTATCGTGATACTGCCGAGCCCAATTGCTTTTAAGAACTGTTGCTGCTGGATATTTTCTTAAAGGAAGTAACTGTAACGGTATTTACAGTTACAGTTACCGTGTAAAAAGTAACAGTGTTACAGTTACTAGTTCCTCTAAATTAAATGTAACTAGTTACAGTTATAAGTTACTGAAAAAAGTAACTAGTTACCGGTAACGCGTTACTAGTAACCAGTTACTGCCCAAGACTGCCGGTAACCAGTTACTTTTTTCGGTAACTTATAACTGCAACTAGTTACTTTCAATTTAGAAGAACTTGTAACTGTAACACTGTTACTTTTTACCAGTAACTGTAACTGAAAATACCGTTACAGTTACTTCCTTTTAAACAAAATATCCAGCAGCAACACTAAGTAGGACTCGGCAGTATCGCGATACAAGACTATTCCGATGTTGCTCATATTTATTAATATCTGTATCTGTATCAGATAAATATGCAAAATGTATTTGTATCTCACTACTCCGATGTATGGCTTGTATTGCGATGCTGTGCAGGACACGGACATCTCTTCGCTTTCCTTTCATTTTTCCTTCTCTCTTTCTTTCTTATTCATTCATTTATTTATTTATTTATTTATTTATTTATTTATTTATTTATTCTTGGAAATAGGCTGGCGAGTTTCCGGGGCGAAAATGCGAAAATGAGGATTTTTCTTCTACGAAGGCAAGCAAAGAACCGCCGGTCGTCGACAAGAAAGGGCGGCGAAGCGTTTCCCCGCCTCCATGCAGAGAAAGATGCGCGTCACGGCAGTATGGGCGGCCTAAGTGACGAAAGTCACTGCTGTTCAGAGACCGGTGCAGCATCCTTTCTTCGCGTGGCCAGGCATTCCTTCATGACCACCCGCGCGAAAACAACCTAGAAACAGACGCTTTGCAATGCCTCGCACATGTTCAGTTCCCAAAGCGGCGGTACTTCCAAAAAGCACTTTACAAAGTGCCAGAAGCAATGTGGCTCGGAGGGGCCTATCCTCCTTGTCGCGTCTCGGGATGAGCTACCATTTCATGTACGAGCGTGCAGCAGTCCTTTGTGGCACCACACTGTCCCAGCGTATTTTGTAAATAAAGTCCCAACGATCAACAAAAATGTTACAGAAAACGAGGCGAGCGCAACGATTGCTGGTGTTGGGCTTTTGTGTGAGCCCCATTCCATTCCGTCTGGCGCTTTCCTAAGAGCAACTTCGACTAACTGCACGCCCTCATACGTTTGCGTTGAAAAAACTACATAATTTCGTTTGCGGTGTATTGATCTTACACAGTAACGAAAAAGTAACGACGTCACTTTTTAGCAGTAATTGTAACTGTAACAAGTTACTTTTGAAAGCTGAGTAACTGTAACTGTAACATAGTTACATTTCTGGCTAAGGTAACTGTAACTGTAACACTGTTACTTTTTACTGGTAACGTGCCCATGACTGGTACTCAAATATATGGTCTATCGTACTTCATAAGGTTCTGGGCTACTTTTCTTTCCTTTCTTTTCTTTTTTCTCCTTTTTGTAAATATTCCGCGTAAAACTCCAGTGCGGAACACCTGACCACGGCGGTGGTCGGACTTCGAGAGCAGCAGAAAGTGCTGATAATGTTGGGGCCCGGACAGGAGGCTGACAACTTTCTGCGCACGATAACTTTCAAGAGCAGCTGGCTGCATAACTATTTGCAAATTTACAAGGCGTAGACTGAGATACAATTGGCCTTAGTGAGGTCAAAAGAACTGGAGAAACACATACAGCATTAAAAAACGGACATGTTCTGTTCCACAGAGTGCTCCCTGAGCATAAAGGATATGGCGTACGGTTCCTGTATAATTCACAAAGACATCGCACGTAGCATGGACAAATTTTACGACATAAATGAATGGCTAGGATGCGCCCTGGTAAAATAAACAGATACCGACTGAAAGTATTACAAGGGCATTATCCAACATGCAATTACGAAGACGAGAAGGGTTCTATCAACACCTTCACATCAATCGCACATCAATCAAAGAAGCACTACAATACTCAGATGAGACATTGAACTTTAATTGCAATCTCAGCCTAAAGGCACACTAAAGTTAGCGTAAGGTTACCAAGGCCATACGAGACATTTCCGGCAGAAAAGGAACCGGAAAAGGTGACAATAGTCAATAAAATCAAATAATGAGGGACGTTTATATTTAAGGAACTTGCGGCGACACTTTGCGCAGAATGTCTGAAGATGTCTATTTAACACTGGCGTCGGAAAAATTCCAATGTGCAGCCATAATACACAAATAGGAGACATAAGGCACTTTAAATATATACCATTAAGCATACTCTAGTCTAGAGCAATAGTAAATGACGGGATTTTACGTCAAAAGCATGACATGATTAAGGGGCACGCCCCGTAGCGCGGGATCCTAGAAACGTTCAGTGCAAGGCCCCTGTGAAGCGAAGCTAGGCTAGCGAACTACACTTGAGGAGCTACAAGGCATTAGTTGACATGTCATTGGCCTTAGTGAAGTTAGGAAAACAGGCAAAACACGTGAAACATGCAGAGTGTTAAAGAACGGACATGTCCTGTGCTGCAGAGGTCTCCCCGAGAACAGAGAACATGGTCTAGGGTTTTTAACCCCAA
The DNA here is from genome assembly GCA_013339685.2 of Hyalomma asiaticum. NCBI lineage: Eukaryota > Metazoa > Arthropoda > Arachnida > Ixodida > Ixodidae > Hyalomma > Hyalomma asiaticum. The sequence continues at coordinate 25,656 of JABSTT010002817.1, forward strand.
ATGTATCACAGGTAACGTAAAAGAATTGTATAGCGATAATGAAACGGTAGCATGCGCCATGTGAAAACTAAATAAGCGATATAAATTTCAATACTCCAAGGATACGCTCCAACCACCAGCCATAAGGACGAACGGCTAGAACAGTTCTACGACGATATCGAATTGGCGCTGGAAAGAGTACGGACACAACGCAAATAGTCGTGGGCGATGGTAACGTGTACGTAGGAATTAAGCAAGATGAGCAAGCAGTAACTAAAGGCAGTATTGACGTTAGGAATAACAGGGAAGAAATGCTATGACTGCGAATAATGAATACCACTTCTGAAACAATAGAAATAAAAGGTCGACAAGAAAAGACTAATATTTAAACAAGAAAACGATATAGATTTCGTAACAGGCTAACACCCCAGCCCGGATAAAGACACTGTATTGGGCAAGATAAAATGTAGCGATCACAGATTTCTAAGGGCGACGATTGCACTTAACGTAAAGAAAACAACTGGGTAAGTCACCATAGAGCACGCAGACCTAGACGTCTCCAAAGCAAAGAAGGAAAAATGTAAATTGTGTGGAAGTAGAAGTTCGGAAGCCTTTGACTAAAAGGGTGAGAACACACAGGGTGTCTCAGCTAACTTGAGCTATCCTTCAAAAAATCCACGCACACGTTACGAGGCTGCAACCAACTTACTGTTATTCACTGTAGTCTTGACCACCTCATACTATATTTACATGACCTCAGGTAATTAATATAAACGTCCACGTTTTGATATGTTCAATGGCGAAGTTCTAATGCGTGTTAATTAGTGTAGGAATAACGAATTTCCGTAACAATAATGGGATGGTTTTAATTTTATGGGTTTCTAAGAAAGTGCGCGACACTTGGAAAAGTACCACGTGACTAACGGCCACGGTGGTCTAGTGGCTATTGCCCTCAGCTGCAAATCCGGAAGTCGCGGGATCGAATTCCGGCCGCAGCGGCTGCATTTCGATGGAGGCGAAATTTTGAGGCTCGTGTACCGTGCGATGTCAGTGCACGTTAAAGAACGTACCCGATGTGGTCGCAATTTACGCAGCCCCCCACAACACAACGGCGTCTCTCATAATCATGTCTGGTTTTGGGACGTAAAACCCAACAAATCAAACTGACAGTTGCGTGCAGCGCCATTGGCTCCCTTAAATGTGCCAAGACCGATCAACCACCGGTGATGGATGCACACCGCAGGCACAGACATACCGAACTGGCTGAAGGTGTGGCTACCCGTTATGCTTTTCACTTGTGATTTCACGGTCTTGTATACGTCCATCATCTATAGTTCATTCTCATGGCGTTTGAGGGAGCTAATGCCACTACACGCAAACGCCTGATCACCTAGCACTTTTAAAGTCTAGCGTATCTTCTTAGAATAAAAAAATATAATTAAAACCCTCTCACTTACACGCATGGAAATATACACGTTATTCGGACACTAAATAACATGCCTTACGAATTCACCATTCGAAATAATTAGTTTAAGACAGCCGTTTAAATGTTGCCTAACTATTTTTGTTCACTAATAAGCTGATGTCACTTTAAATAATCGTCCGAAGTTGTCGAAACGAAAGTGAATGATTCTAAGTTTGTTGCATTTCTTATTGGTTGCATTACTAAGTTGAGTGCATTTTTTTAACACGTAGGCGTAAATTTTAAAGGGCGGCGCAAACTATCTCAAACACTTTGTATGCTTCGCCCCATCTTATTTAGCTTCGAAAAAGGGTTAAGTGAACTTCTTTTTCATTCTACTGGTGGTGCCTTAAATTAGATATGCGACATTAGTTCAACGTTAGGCGACTGGGGCCGCGTCGCTAACATTGGATAGCGAATGGCGGAAACGCAGTGCACTTATTATGAAACAGTGTATTTTTTAGAAGTTCGCAAAAGCAGGCTGGCACGATAAACGGTCATGGAATAAATTTTTGGTAGTTACTTGGCATGAAAGAAGCAACCACTCAAGTAATTGCTTGATTGATTAGAAAAATAAAGATTTCCTAAGAACAGCGAACGTTATTGGCAATTAAAATATATCACTTGGAACTTGCCTAATGATTTTATATTGCACAAGATAAATGCGATTTATAATGTACAACACAACAGTGCAGCCGTGACGCGTGATAATCAGTTCCGAGAAAGGCAAGCACAGCACTGGCAGGTCGTACATGGCGACAAAAATATTCGTGCAGAACGAAATTTGGTACTTACGGTTTGGGCGATGACTCTTTCAACGGCGTGGTACATGGGATGAGATGTCGAGCAGGTCCTGAAGTAAACAATATACTGAAATCCGGCACGCTAGACAATTACCGACCACGCTGACCGGACGTCCGAAAGTAGCTACAACGCTTTCGACTGTAAGGACTTCCGGAAGCCGCAGCAGCTTCTTATATATTCTGCTTGCGACCCCAGCGCCCCTGAATAACAGGGCATTCCCACGGTGACGGCTGTACTGCGACTACAGGTACAGCCGCTTCCGTATATTCCACGTAGTCTGATCCACAATAGTAGTATTGGTTGATGACCATTGAGGACTCGGGCGCGAGGAAGGGACAAGCAAGAGGGAAGGCGGGGGGTGTAGTAGTTTGAAAAGTCGTCGTGGTGACATATAGGTTCGGGAAAAGAGCTCTACCGTTTTTCATATAGCGGCATGAATTTAAAGGGAAACAGGCCGCAACGACATGCCATGGAGGTGGACAAGCGGCAGCGCTGCTTGTCCCCCTTCTTGGAATCCTAACTTTGAGTGCGGTTTCACTTAAGAACATGGGTCTCAAAATCACTTCAGTCAGCTGCAGACTGCTGTCACGAATGTACCGGAAGAGCCCAGACAGTGAAAAAGGCTGGAGAATGCAGAGGGGGTGCGGTTCTGGCAAACTGTTAGCTACAGCTGTTGCCATTGGCGCCAGCATTCGAGAAAGATGTGGAACCGACATCAATAATGAATAAATCCTGGACGCCGATTTTCTCGGGACGAAAACGGTCATGTACCGACGGTGCGTTTAAAACCCCTGCTTTAAAAGTACGCACCAACTAGCTCAAACCGCCACGTTTGCGGCATGGCAGTTCTAAAAAGAAAGCAGGGGTCGGACAAAACGTGCGGAACTAAGTGACTTGCCTAGGCGACAAAGAGGAAGTCTTGGTGGGATGCGGCCTTTTGTTAAAGCACCACAGCTGAATTCGTTTGTTTTATCCTATCCTCCCCCTCACGCCCCCCGCCACCAAAACCACTTGCGTTTCCTGGGAAAAAAAAGGAGAGGAAGAAGCAGAACGGAGTAAGGCATCTCTAGACATGTGTAAAGAAAATATGCCAGGAGGGGCACGTTGGAATTTTTTTGGGCGAATATATAGGAAAAATTGTTAAGGTGTGAAGGTTAAATAAAAATAACTATGTTGCGCACATGCGGCCTACCCTTGTTGCCCGACTCCTAAACGGGGCCTCATTAAGGTATGGGCTGAAAGAGATGCCGCCCAGGACTTCCTACTGTCTGGGGGTCTTCAGAACGGAAGGTTAACTCAAGCAGTTTGTACGAGAGAGAGAGAGAGAGAGAGAGAGAAAATCTATATCTAAAACTATTTTGGATACCGATATCATATGCCGCAACATTAAAAAATATGGATAGGCAAACCTGATCGTGATGTCAATGAAGCCAAATGCGCACTTAATTTAGCACACTCCTATCACCCTATAAATTCGACCATTTGGGTCGATGGCCACTGTCTAAGCGTGCTTGTTCGCTTTCTTTAGACAGCAAACAAGCGCACTAATGATTACATCTATTTGCTTAAATCATATCATTTTCGCAATATGATCACCCTGCCAACGCGAAGAACAGCTACCGCTGCTACTTCCTTTGATCATGCATTAACAAATACTCAGGATGATATTCGTGCTGGCGTCTACAACAAGCCTATTACAGATCATTGGACAATTTTTGTTTGTCTTGATAACTTGTAGGAAACATTAGCCACGCCGAGATGCGCAAGAAAAGTAGACTATGTGGGCTTAAGAAATATCATCCTTGCTACTCAGCTAAATGACATATATAGTGATGACATTATATTGAGTTCTCTAACTTTATGTCCGTTCTTAAGGACGCAATCAAAAGTAGTAGTGCAAAAGTTTCTGCCCAACGTCGAGAAACGCCGTCGTGTCCGTAGGCGAATGAGGAAATCTTAGAAATACTAAAAAGTAAGGATTACTGGAGGACAAATGGAAACGGCACACACATAACGAATTTTATTTGCGCTAGTTGAAATCAACAAGTAACAAATCTGTTGCAATGATGACAGAGAGTAAAAGGGATTATTATGCACGGAAGATAAAACAGGTGGATGGTAATTCGAAAAACAACCAACTTGGGGTATTGTAGATGAATTCGTTGGCAACTCTCCCGCCCCAAGAGTGGTTCATGATGATATCGACGATTACACAGTTGAAGCACTTACGACTACTTTGCTTCCATTGGTCCTACAGTACCTCAAGAATTTACCGAACCTCATCAAAACACTGATCTTTCAGATTCTAATACAAACACTTTTGTGATGTATGACATCGACCTCGAAGAGATCAGATCAATACTACAAGGCATGTCAACACATAAATCGGCAGTGCTAGAAGGAACATCTGTAAGGCTCGTTAAAGAAGATTTTGACGTCCATTGGTCCTTTTTATGTCGCCTCTTCAACCATTCTATCCAATTAGCAACATACACCAATCGTGTTTAAAAACAGTAAAGGTTGTTCCAATACACAAAATCTGGCGACCGCTTCCTTATCCGTCAAATTATAGGCTAATATCAGTTTTGAGCACCATTATTAATATCTGCGAAAAAATTCTTGCCAATCGTTTCTACAAATTTATTGATAAATACGATATGCCCTCTCACAAGCAACACGGCTACATGGATTTATACAAAATCATTCCTAATTGATAAGTAAGTATTACCCGAGATTACTAAACATTTTGAGAAAAATTTTCTCCTGAATCATCAACATTTCCACTTGTTGATGAGGGTTTTATTTTTTTCCGGCTTTTATCCATAGCCGAGGAATACATGTATTCGTCACACGTGATTTCTTTACGGTTATTCATGACGTACCTGACAAGCATATCATGTGAATAATGTCAAAACATAACGGTCATTCCAGTGACGCACTCGAACCCTTCCGCGACTTTTCTTCGTATACATAACGTGAAGAAGGCCCGCCTTTACGATTCCTTTTTCGATCTTTCAGGTAAACTTTTTAAGGATACAGTTAAGGCCAACGCCATAAAGTGCTTATGTAAGGACCTTACGCGCTAACGTTCCGAAAAGAGAGCTCGCGCGCCGGGGGGCACGCGCCGAGGGCGCGCCTACCACACGCACCCTCCTAGTAGCGCGTTCCTAGTAGGTAACGCGCTACTAGGAACAACGCACGGATAGACCCAAACCTTAAGGAGCTTCGCCCTTAAAATCCTGCAGATACCACGCATTGTGAGAATCGGTGTTCTGGATGCGGTCAGCGAGGAATTGTCCATGACGAATTGTTCGGCTTCAGCCAAGTGTTACGAATCGGGTCAAGGCCTTTGTGCAAAGCGCTTAAGTACCGATTGATGAGTATGCTTAACGTGAGCTAATCACGAACGTTGACAGCACCGCGGAGTCTGAATGTTCGCTCATGGTACTGCGTAACATCGGCACTAACATTATTCCAAAGCGCAGACGCCCGTCTTTTCGAAGAAACTTTGCACTGTATACGGTGCGTTCATGTGTTATCATAAGTGTCGTTCGCTGAAGCAATCTTACGGAATCGAGCAAAGTTGCACAAAGGCAACCGAATTGTAGCAGAACATATTACTATAATTGCGCTGAACACACGTTGGAAGCGCAGTTGTCGTTGCACAAACAAACACCAGCATTACAACTGGTGACACAGCAGCTTTATCTACTTTGCGCACCCTATGGGACGAGCCACCTTATACAATGGTGGCAGCATGATCGCTTGGCACCGCGGTGGCACGTGTTCGACACAGCCCTGCCGATCGACAAGGGGGGGGGGGGGGCATCGCCTGTGGTGCATACCCGCATAATGTGGGCCGAGAACTGCGGGTACGAGCAACACGTGACTCTAGTGCCGTCGATCACGACGTACCTAACGAGTGTATCATGCTATAGGTCTAAATGAATTATTCATGTTCGTCATACATTTATATCCCACCTCCTAGATATTTGGGTATACCAGGTGAACGAGACGACAAGGAGAGCACCGAGACCTAAGCGGATATCTAGCCGCCTATAGGCCTTGTTGTTCTCCTGCACGGTTAAAGCGACTTTAGTTCGCCAAGAAATGCTTCGGATTTAATAGTAACGAGTACGCTACTAAGTTACCGAAGAAAAGTAATGCATTACCGGTAATGCCGCTGCTTGTAACGCGTTACTGACAACACTTATAAGAACACAGTATATGTTTTTGACACCACAACTTCTCATATTGCTTGGTTATATTACATTCCGTGACTGCAGAAATGGCACGCCTCGATGACCGGCAGCTATATGAGCAAGCAATATTATGGGAATGCCGGAGCGTAGGAGTTTTCCAACAGAAACCCACGAAAGCGTTGCTCAAGATCCTGCGAGCAATGGACCTCGTTGAACAACTCTGATACTGCTGAGCTTGCTTGTGTACCTGTTTGACTATCGCTCTCTGTTTTATTAAAGACAATAATCTTTCCTGGACTCCCTAACAATGAAAAACTTCGTCCATCCGTCCGCGAGCGCGCGCTTGTGTGTGTGTGTGTGTGTGTGTGTGTGTGTGTGTGTGTGTGTGTGTGTGTGTGTGTGTGTGTGTGTGTGTGTGTGTGTGCTTTACATGATTAAACCTCACGGCTGATTCAAATGAGCCGTGAAAACTAACCGCAAAACTAGCACTGGTGCACGGGGTCTTAAACGTCAACATATGATACGACGCAAAGGAAACCTCAGGTCTGTTTGAGGCAGCGTATATGTACCTACAACCGGGATCCACAGCGTTCATTTAATTAAGAATAGGAAGTGGACTGGTGTTTACATTAGTAAATGATAAATCAACACGTTAGAAATGGTGTGGAGCTGAAGAATCTATTTCTTAGCTTTATGTCAGTACCTTAAAGGTAGCAAACTGGATATTTGTTTTTGGTTGACTTCCCTGCCTTCCGAACATCTCTATCTCTGTCTATTTTGCTTCCATAACAAACTAATCGCAACTGACGGAGCGCGGCATTTAGAGTTAAAAAACCTGTTACAAGGAAAACTGCTGACTCCAACTTAAGGACATTTATTCCTTTATAAAATATAACCAATTGTCCTGAGCAGCGTGTATGTCGCAAAAGAGTTCCTACTAACAGGATAGATAAGGCAGCCAGCCATGGAAGCTCTTATGTCTCTTATACACAATTGACTCTTATATCGCGTCTTTTAGAAAAAGTTTCACCTGCATATATACAAGAGCATGTGTCCATCAAATTTAAAAGTCATAGCGTTTATTTTCGAAGTGGTTTTTGATTGCGAATTCCTATCGCTCGAGTCTGGGCACGAAGAGGCGGAGTTCTCAGGCTATAATATCCACATAAAATTATACTACGCGAGATATTCTTCGACCATACAATATTTGAATTTTCAGAATTGAACAGCTACAAACTGCCGCTTCGGCCGTGATGTTCGTTTGCATACAGAAGTTAGTTGTGGCAATATTTGTTGAATTTAAGATGTCCGAGAAGGACACTGTCCTTTAGCCTTCTTTCCTTGTATTTCACAGAGACATACAAATTGTCCAATATGATGACCATATTTCCTGTTTGCAACGCAGAGAAATTGATAAATCATATCTCACTGCATACTACGTATTATGCCGTATGAATTTATTTTATAGCCCCGCCACGGTGGTCTAGTGGCTATGGTAGTCGGCTGCAGATCCGAGGGTCGCGGGATCGAATCCCGGCCGCGGCGGCTGCATTTCGATGGAGGCGAAATGTTGAGGCCCGTGTACTGTGCGATGTCAGTGCACGTTAAAGAACCCCAGGTGGTCGAAATTTCCGGAGCCCTCCACTACGGCGTCTCTCATAATCATAGCTGGTTTTGGGACGCAAAACCCCACAAAACAATTTATTTTATAGCTATAATTTACATTGCAAATATTTTTTATATTTTTATACATGTGGCACATGCTTGCACTATGAGTAAACTTTTAGGGTGGTTGTGTGAATGAAATATAGTTGTCATGCAAAGAGTTTAGTACTGCACCCAGGGCTACACTCACGTGACAAATGGATCATCCTTGACGATCGAAACATTCCAATTAGGGATCCCTTAGTGGACAATAAAATGCGAGCTGCACTGAAACTGTCAATGAAATTGAAAAATCTAAGTTGTAGTCCTTAAAAATTAAAAAGCAAATAAGATTTTAGTATTTACCAGGTTCACTTTCCTAACTATACATCATCTATTATTATTGTCACCGCTTTCGTCATTTCAACACCAACGCCACAATCGCTGGAGCTTCCTTAGGCCAGGACCCTGATACGTCACAGTTTTTTCTTGCGTGTGACTAATACGCGCATTTCTAATTATGTGCACACTTGCCCTCATTTAAATCATTTTCATTAAATTCCCGGATGATTAAATGGCTCTTTTCTGTACCAAACTTTTTCTATGATATCACATCTGCCTCAGTCAGCTCCAAAGATATTTTTATTATATTGTTACTTTTCCAAATTTTACACGTGCGTGCCCTCCCCCGTCCACAGGTGATGATCGATAAACAATGCCGCTACGTGCTAGCACCGTAAAACTCAAGTTGAAATACTTGCAGGGGCATTCCGTTGTCTATTTTAAAAGAGGCAAGATGCCAAGATACGTTGGCACGGTACACACACACACACAGAGGATGGCTCACCTTGGCAGGGATGCATTGAATATGTGAAAGAAGTCATTTATTCGTCTCATAAATATGCAAAGGCACTCCCAAAGCTGCCACTGTCATGCACTATTTCCTCGACCTCTTCAGGAAAGTAATGAAAGGTGTACATGTAGCCATTGTAGCTGAAGACACTGTGGCTACGGAAGTATGCAGGCGGGAAACCTCCAAGCTAACTCCAAGCCTAGCTCATGTTCCTCCTTTCTTGGCATTCTTCTTGATAAAAAATTTAAAATATCAGTATCACATTGCTAACATAAAAAATAGCGTTTGGTATACGCGTCTTGATTAAAACGCGCCCTTACTTCTCCCGAACCACATTACTGTCTCTTTATCACTCTTTCGTCCATTCTCATTTTACTTATGGTATAATATGTTGGAAAAATACTTACAATACTCATATTGCATCTCTCTAGATTGTCCAGAACCATGGCATAAGATTAATCACATGTAGCTCACGTCTTTCCAATGCCACATCTTTACTTCGCGAGAATAACATCCTTACCATTACTGAACTCACTAAATACAACCCAGGTATTTTTTTCCACAGACTTATTAATAACGAACTTCCGCCGGCCATTTTTCCTTCTTTTTAATCTTACGATTTATAGCACGACCCGATTTCAAAATAACAATTTTCCTTTGCCCAGAATTCGTACTAATTATGGTAAGCAAACTGTAACATTCACTTCCATTTCCTTAAGGAACACTCTTCCACTCATCATGAAAACTACCAAGATCATTATATAAATTTAAGAAAGAGCTAAAAATGTACTTACTTCACGCAGACTAACCACAAGAGTTGTTTTTTTCATTGTGTGCTTTGTTGTTCAGTGCACCTTGGATTAAGTTTATTAAACTGTTGTAAGCTTGTTTTTTTGTCCTATTTTTAGTGACATGTTAAAACCTTGCTATTTAATGTCATCACTTGTATATTTTCCTCTTATGTTTTACACTTCACTGCTATCTTTCGCCACTATTGCTCTGAATTGCCTATTACCTCATTTGTTTTTGTACAGGAGGTCCCGATGCAGTCTCTTGACTATGGGACCTCCTTCTGTATACTAAATGCCTGTAACTTTACCCAACATGTAATAATACAAATTGATTCTTATTCTGATTCTGAAAACACGGCGATTCCGAGCCCGCTCGGCTGTTTCAGGAGCGGCGTAGCGTGAGGTCTAGAGCTGCTCACATGCTTCTTGGCGTCTTTTTTTTTTTTTTTTTGACAGGCGTGTATATGATTTCAGGCGTCTTTCTGATACCGTGGGAGCGAATACAAGAGAAGTTGACTGATGCATGTATTCTGGTTTCTGCTGAACTGTTCTAAAAGAAGGTTCCGTCAGCGGTGACTTTCTCTTTTGACGACTGTGGCGTCGTCTGGGCTAACGTGGCGATTTAAAGCCCAAACTCTTCTCTGCGTGCTCAGTTCCGCGAGGTAAAGGCGGGCTTTTACTGCAAAATTCTTTCTGCGGGGTTCTTTACCACGTTTACGAAGCTGCACATTTGGCGCAGGTGATTTCTGAGGCAAAGCCCATTTTTCTCCGCCGGTGGTTAGAGTTACTGTATAGCCTCCCCTAAGGGAGCATGCTCAAGGACAGTAAACGATCTGATAGGCTGCCGACCATTGAGGTACACTCAAGCGGCCCCCAACCCGGCAGTTCGTAGTATAGGGGCCCTTGCAGCGCTGACGCTCCGAACATAGCAGGGTTGGCCTCGGTGCTGTTGACAGTTGCGGTCGGTCAGTAGCCGGGTGCTTTCTATATATAGCCGGGTCAGTAGCCGGGTGCTTTCTATAGCCTATATGTTTACGGCTCCCTTCAAAAGCCACCCGGCCACAAAAAAAAAAGACGGCAGATCCCACATGCACTGGGAATCAAGGAAATGCTAAGCACGCATGAGGAACGTAAAATGGATGTGCATTGTTGTCTCGCTGTACCGAGTTTGGTACATACGAAGTTAATGAAACGGCCGCAAGAGCACCAAAATTGTGGCATGTAAACCATGCCGCTCATGGCATGTCATGATTTCCATGTTATGACCTCTCATTTATGATCGTCATGTTGTGCCATACCAATTTTTGTATATATCCGATTAACGAAACGGCCAGGAGAGCACCAAGATTATCGCATATAAGTCATCCCACTCATAACATTCATCTTATGATTGCCATGTTATGACCTGTCATTTATCTTCGTCATGCAGTCATGTTGTGGCACACCAATTTTCGTATACATCCCATTAACGAAACGGCCAGGAGAGCACCAAGACCGTGGCATGTAAATCATGCCGCTAATGACATGCATATAATGATTTTCATGTTATGACCTGCCATTTATGTTCTTCATGCAGTCATGTTGTGGCATACCAACTTTCGTATAAATCCCATTAACGAAACGGCCAGGAGAGCACAAAATCGTAGAAGGCTAGATTAGACAGACAGACAGACAGACAGACAGACAGACAGACAGACAGACAGACAGACAGACAGACAGACAGACAGACAGACAGACAGACAGATAGATAGATAGATAGATAGATAGATAGATAGATAGATAGATAGATAGATAGATAGATAGATAGATAGATAGATAGATAGATAGATAGATACGCTCAATGTCGCCGAAGTTCGCTAAGAAATGCTTCACATTCAAAAAAAAGCTTGTGGCAGCAGAGGTTACTGGAAATAGAGTGGGCATAACTTCCCGCATGCGTGCATTTTACAGAAACTGAGAATTAGGGGTTTGTCCATTTCTTTTCTTGCGGACGTCTAATGAAGAGAGATAACCTGAATTTTCCCGTTTGGCTGTACACAGCACTGCTGGTGCAAGTGTGCGAGCAAATTGACCCCTTCGGAAAACTCCTCACTATGAAAAAAATTGTCCACGTAACGTACGAACGCTTTGGTTTGGGTGCGAAAGTGTGAAGCGTCCGCCTAT
>JABSTT010002818.1:0-35922 GCA_013339685.2 Hyalomma asiaticum
ATAGCAGCAGCAGACAAGGCAACGCTCAGCAACCATTTTGTTTTGCGATACAGGCAGTGGCACTCGTCCTCGGTCAGCGCCCTGCGGTGTGTGACGGGCACATGGACGCCACTCGGGGCAATGGCGCCGCTTCAGTGAGCAGGCTTCCCGCCGCCTGGTCATCGACACCGCCTGCCAACCGCTGCTTCTTCAAGGAAACAACGCCCCCTTCGATGATCATATGAGTATGGAATTATCATGGAGTGACGTCGGTTCGCCGTGACCACCTTGGAGCTTTTAAATCTGTATCCTTTACCGTCTCACGACAGTGGGCATGGCAGCAGCGGAGCAGGCAACATGCTCAGAAACCATTTTGTTTTGCGATACAGGCAGTGGCACTCGTCCTCGGTCAGGGCCCTGCGGTGTGTGATGGCCACCTGGAAACCACTCAGGGAAATGGCGCCACTTGAGTCAGCTGGCTTCCCGCCGCCTGGCAACCACCGCTTCTTCAAGGAAACAACGCCCCCTTCGATGATCATGCCAGCATGGAATTATCATGGAGTGACGTCGATTCCCGTGACCACCTTGGGGCTTTTAAATCTGCACCCTTTACCGTCTCACGACAGTGGGCATAGCAGCAGCGGACAAGGCAACATGCTCAGAGACCAAACGGTTTTGCGATACAGGCAGTGGCACTGGTCCTCGGTCAGGGCCCTGTGGTGGGTGACGGCCACCTGGAAACCACTCGGGGCAATGGCGCCGCTTGAGACAGCTGGCTTCCCGCCGCCTGCCAACCGCTGCTTGTTCAAGGAAACCAGGCCCCATTCGATGATCATGTCAGCATGGAATTATCATGGAGTGACGTCGGTTACCGTGACAACCTTGGGGTTTTTAAATCTGCACACTTTACCGTCTCACGACAGTGGGCATGGCAGCAGCGGACAAGGCAACATGCTCAGACACAGTTTGTTTTGCGATACAGGCAGTGGCACTCGTCCTCGGCCAGGGCCCTGAGGTGTGTGACAGCCACCTGGAAACCACTCGGGGCAATGGCGCCGCTTGAGTCAGCTGGCTTCCCGCCGCCTGCCAAGCGCTGCTTCTTCAAGGAAACAACGCCGCCTTCGATGATCATATCAGCTTGGAATCATCATAGAGTGACGTCGGTTCCCGTGACCACCTTGGGGCTTTTAAATCTGCACCCTTTACCGTCTCATGACAGTGGGCATGGCAGCAGCAGACAAGGCAACATGTTCAGAAACCACTTTGTTTTGCGATACAGGCAGTGGCACTCGTCCTTGGTCAGGGCCCTGCCGTGTGTGATGGCCACCTGGAAACCACTCGCGGAAATAGCGCCGCTTGAGCAAGCTGGCTTCCCGCCACCTGGTCATCGATGCCGCCTGCCAACCATTGCTACTTCAAGGAAACAACGCCCGCTTCGATGATCATATCAGCATGGAATTATCATGCAGTGACGTCGGTTCGCCGTGACCAACTTGGGGCTTTTAAATCTTCACCGTTTACCGTCTCACGACAGTGGGGATGGCAGCAGCAGACAAGGCAACATGCTCAGAAACCATTTTGTTCTGCGATGCAGGCAGTGGCACTCGTCCTCGTTCAGGTCCCTGCTGTGTGTGACGGGCACCTGGACGCCACTCGGGGCAATGGCGCCGCTTCAGTGAGCAGGCTTCCCGCCGCCTGGTCATCGACACCGCCTGCCAACCACTGCTTCTTCAAGGAAACAACGCCTCCTTCGATGATCATATCAGCATGGAATTATCATGGAGTGACGCGGATTCCCGTGACCACCTTGGGGCTTTTAAATCTGCACCCTTTAGCGTCTCACCACAGTGGGCATGGCAGCAGCGGACAAGGCAACGTGCTCAGACACAGTTTGTTTTGCGATACAGGTAGTGGCACTCGTCCTCGGCCAGGGCCCTGCGGTGTTTGACGGGCACCTGGACGCCACTCGGGGCAATGGCGGCGCTTGAGACAGCTGGCTTCCCGCCGCCTGGTTATCAACGCCACCTGCCAACCGCTCCTTCTTCAAGGAAACACCGCCCCCTTCGATGATCATGGCAGCATGGAATTGTCATGGAGTGACGTCGGTTCCCGTGACCACCTTGGGGCTTTTAAATCTGCACTCTTTACCGTCTCACGACAGTGAGTATAGCAGCAGCGGACAAGGCAACATGCTCAGAAACCATTCTGTTTTGCGATACAGGCAGTGGCACGCGTCCTCGGACAGGGCCCTAAGGTGTGTCATGGCCACCTGGAAAGCACTCGGGGCAATGGCACCGCTTGAGCCAGCTGGCTTTCCGCCGCCTGCCAACCGCTGCTTCTTCAAGGAAACAACACCCCCTTCGCTGATCATATCAACATGGAATTATCATGGAGTAACGTCGGTTCCCGTAACCACCTTGGGGCTTTTAAATCTGCACCCTTTTACCGTCTCACGACAGTGGGCATGGCAGCAGCGGACAAGGCAACATGCTCAGAAACCATTCTGTTTTGCGATACAGGATGTGCCACTCGTCCTCGGCCAGGGCCCTGCGGTGTGTGACGGGCACCTGTACGCCACTCGGGGCAATGGCGCCGCTTGAGACAGCTGGCTTCCCGCCGCCTGCCAACCGCTGCTTGTTCAAGGAAACCACGCCCCATTCGATGATCATGTCAGCATGGAATTATCATGGAGTGACGTCGGTTACCGTGACCACCTTGGGGTTTTTAAATCTGCACACTTTAACGTCTCACGACAGTGGGCATAGCAGCAGCGCACAAGGCAACATGCTCAGAAACCATTTTGTTTTGCGATAGAGGCAGTGGCACTCGTCCTCGGTCAGGGCACTGCGGTGTGTGACAGCCACCTGGAAACCACTCGAGGCAATGGCGCCGCTTGAGTCAGCTGGCTTCGCGCCACCTGGTCATCGATGCCGCCTGCCAACCGCTGCTACTTCAAGGAAACAACGCCCGCTTCGATGATCATATCAGCATGGAATTATCATGGAGTGACGCGGATTCCCGTGACCACCTTGGGGCTTTTAATCTGCACCCTTTACCGTGTCACGACAGTGGGCATGGCTGCAGCGGACAGGGCAAAATGCTCAGAAACCATTTTCTTTTGCGATACAGGCAGTGGCACTCGTCCTCGGCCAGGGCCCTGCGGTGTGTGACAGCCACCTGGAAACCACTCGAGGCAATGGCGCCGCTTGAGTCAGCTGGCTTCGCGCCACCTGGTCATCGATGCCGCCTGCCAACTGCTGCTTCCTCAAGGAAAGAACGCCCGGTTCGATGATCATATGAGTATGGAATTATCATGGAGTGACGTCGGTTCGCCGTGACCACATTGGGGCTTTTAAATCTGCATCCTTTACCGTCTCACGACAGTGGGCATGGCAGCAGCGGAGCAGGCAACATGCTCAGAAACCATTTTGTTTTGCGATACAGGCAGTGGCACTCGTCTTCGGTCAGGGCCCTGGGTGTGTGACGGGCACCTGGACGCCACTCGGGGCAATGGCGCTGCTTCAGTGAGCTGGCTTCCCGCCGACTGGTCATCGACACTGCCTGCCAACCATTGCTTCTTCAAGGAAATAATGCCCCCTTCGATGATCATATCAGCAGGGAATTATCATGGAGGGACAGCGGTTCCCGTGACCACCTTGGGGCTTTTAAATCTGCACCCTTTGCCATCTCACGATAGTGGGCATGGCACCAGCGGACAGGGCAATATGCTCAGAGACCACTTTGTTTTGCGATACAGTCAGTGGCACGCGTCCTCGGTCAGGGCCCTGCGGTGTGTCATGGCCACCTGGAAAGCACTCGGGGCAATGGCACTGCTTGAGCCAGCTAGCTTCCCGCCGCCTGCCAACCGCTGCTTCTTCAAGGAAACAACGCCCTCTTCGATGATTATATCAGCATGCAATGATCATGGAGTGACATCGGTTCCCGTGACCACCTTGGGGCTTTTAATCTGCACCCTTTACCGTCTCACGACAGTGGGCATGGCACCAGCGGACAGGGCAATATGCTCAGAGACCACTTTGTTTTGCGATACAGTCAGTGGCACGCGTCCTCGGTCAGGGCCCTGCGGTGTGTCATGGCCACCTGGAAAGCACTCGGGGCAATGGCACTGCTTGAGCCAGCTAGCTTCCCGCAGCCTGCCAACCGCGGTTTCTTCAAGGAAACAACGCCCCCTTCAATGATTATATCAGCATGCAATGATCATGGAGTGACATCGGTTCCCGTGACCACCTTGGGGCTTTTAATCTGCACCCTTTACCGTCTCACGACAGTGGGCATGGCACCAGCGGACAGGGCAATATGCTCAGAGACCACTTTGTTTTGCGATACAGCCAGTGGCACTCCTCCTCGGTCAGGGCCCTGTGGTGTGTCATGGCCACCTGGAAACCATTCGGGGAAATGGCGCCGCTTGAGTCAGCTGGCTTCCAGCCGCCTGCCAACCGCTGCTTCTTCAAGGAAACAACGCCCTCTTCGATGATCCTATCAGCATGGACTTATCACGGAGTGACGTCGGTTCCCGTGACCACCTTGGGGGCTTTTAAATCTGCATCCTTTACCATCTCACGACAGTGGGCATGGCAGCAGCGGACCAGGCAACATGCTCAGAGACCATTTCGTTTTGCGATACAGGCAGTGACACTCGTCCTCGGTCAGGGCGCTCCGGTGTGTGACGGCCACCTGGAAACCACTCGGGGGAATGGCGCCACTTTGTCTGCTGGCTTCCCGCCGCCTGCCATTCGCTGCTTCTTCTAGGAAACAAGGCCCCCCTCGATGATCATATGACCATGCAATGGTCATGGAGTGACGTCGGTTCCCGTGACCACCTTGGGGCTTTTAAATCTGCACCCTTTACCGTCTCACGACAGTGGGCATGGCCGCAGCGGACAGGGCAATATTCTCAGAGACCACTTTGTTTTGCGATACAGTCAGTGGCACGCGTCCTCGGTCAGGGCCCTGCTGTGTGTGATGGCCACGTTGAAACCACTCGGGGAAATGGTGCCGCTTGAGTCAGCTGTCTTCCCGCCACCTGGTCATCGATGCCGCCTGCCAACCGCTGCTACTTCAAGGAAACAACGCCCGCTTCGATGATCATATCAGCATGGAATTATCATGGAGTGACGTCGGTTCGCGGTGACCACCTTGGGGCTTTTAAATCTGCACCCTTTACCGTCTCACGACAGTGGGCATGGCTGCAGCGGACAGGGCAAAATGCTCAGAAACCATTTTGTTTTGCGATACAGGCAGTGGCACTCGTCCTCGGCCAGGGCCCTGCGGTGTGTGACGGGCACCTGGACGCCACTCGGGGCAATGGCGCCGCTTCAGTGAGCTGGCTTCCCGCCGCCTGGTCATCGACAGCGCTTGCCAACTGCTGCTTTTTCAAGGAAACAACGCCCGGTTCGATGATCATATGAGTATGGAATTATCATGGAGTGACGTCGGTTCGCCGTGACCACCTTGGGGCTTTTAAATCTGCATCCTTTACCGTCTCACGACAGTGGGCATGGCAGCAGCGGAGCAGGCAGCATGCTCAGAAACCATTTTGTCTTGCGATACAGGCAGTGGCACTCGTCCTCGGCCAGGGCCCTGCGGTGTGTGACGGGCACCTGGACGCCACTCGGGGCAATGGCGCCGCTTCAGTGAGCTGGCTTCCCGCCGCCTGGTCATCGACAGCGCCTGCCAACTGCTGCTTCTTCAAGGAAACAACGCCCGGTTCGATGATCATATGAGTATGGAATTATGGAGTGACGTCGGTTCGCCGTGACCCCCTTGGGGCTTTTAAATCTGCATCCTTTACCGTCTCACGACAGTGGGCATGGCAGCAGCGGAGCAGGCAGCATGCTCAGAAACCATTTTGTCTTGCGATACAGGCAGTGGCACTCGTCCTCGGTCAGGGCCCTGCGGTGTGTGACGGGCACCTGGACGCCACTCGGGGCAATGGCGCCGCTTCAGTGAGCAGGCTGCCCGCCGCCTGGTCATCGACACCGCCTGCCAACCGCTGCTTCTGCAAGGAAACAACACACCCTTTGATGATCATATCAGCATGGAATCATAGAGTGACATCGGTTCCCGTGACCACCTTGGGGCTTTTAAATCTGCACCCTTCACCATCTCATGACAGTGGACATGGCAGCAACAGACAAGGCTACTGTGATAGCGCAGCATGTCGCGCAGCATCCATATCCGGCTCACAATCTTACGGAATTCCTGTGACGTCATGTATCGATATATATATGTACGTAGGCGCTGAATAAACGCATTCTATTCCCGTCAGCCTGACTGACAACGTTATTACAACTGGCGACGAGGTTCCTACGTACCCACGTAGGCGGCAGCCGGCGTGCTCCGTACGCGCTCCCGGGATGCGGCACCGCCCACTGCCTACCGAATACCTTGCAGAGGCACTCACTGGAGCAACGGCTACGGGACGTCGCGCTCGCAACAAGGAACGTCGAACCGATGAGTAGCAAACCTACTTTTTCGAAATGCCGCCACTGGGGAAGGTAGCGGAGTTCGACCCGAAGACTCAAAACTTCGAGTCATACTTAGAGCGTTTTGAGCATTTTCTAACAGCTAATGAGATAGCTGAGGCCAAGCGCCTTCCTGTCTTTTTGACAGTAATAGGACCAGAGGCTTATGAAGTGCTAAAGAGTCTAGTTGTGCCAGAGGTCCCGGGACAAAAGTCGTACGAAGAAGTAAAACTTCTCCTGAAGGAGCACTACTGCCCCAGAAGTTCCGTCATAGCGGAACGGTGCAAGTTCAACCGGCGCGTACAAATGGAAGGGGAAAGTGTCGAAGGGTTCATCGTGGAACTGAAACACTTAGTGAGGAAGTGCAACTACGGCGCCTTCTTGCAAGACGCCCTCCGAGATAGACTGGTTGCTGGGATACGGAACGAAGAAACCCAGCGCGCGCTGTTTGCTGAGCGAGAGCTGACATTCGATGGCGCTTGCAAAATTGCCCTCGACAGAGAGCTAGCGGCTCGAGACACTGAGCAGATGCGGTCTAGAGAACAAGAGGCACCAGTGCACGTAGTCAAGGGTCGACCCCGTCAAGACCAGAGACCCGCTAAGCCCAAGGGAAGCAGAGCCCGCAAGAGCGAAAATTGTGAAAGGTGCGGCAGAGGACACTCGTCTGAAGAATGTTGGTACAAAAACGCTACTTGTCGGAAATGTTCAGAAGTAGGTCATTTGAAAAACATGTGCCCAAATTCTAGAGTGAGACCAAAGAGCACGCATGCGCTCGAATGTTCTGACGAGGAATCGGGGCACGAACTGTACCATTTGGTTAATGCAACCCAGTCATGTTATGAAGTGAGCATAGAAGTGGAAGGGCGCGCACTGAATATGCAAATTGACACAGGGGCGGCAGTGACTATTATTCCGGAACAAGTGTACGATTCTCTGTTTTCACACGTGAAGTGTGAACCGTGCAAAATGTCACTGCGCACTTATACTGGCGAGAAAATACAGCTAAAAGGACAGTGTGACGTGGCTGTTCAATACAAAGACAAAAGCATGACGTTACCCATGATTGTTGTAAAGGACAACGGCAGGAAGTTACCCGTTCTGATCGGGAGGAATTGGCTCGAACGACTAAAACTTCACTGGCTGGAGGTCGGCCAAATTGCGGTAGAAGACCGAGTTGCGGCTCTGAAACGAAAGTATCCTGCCGTGTTCTCAACAAAATTGGGAACAATTAGGAAGTTTCAAGCAAAGATCGTCTTAAAGCCGGGCACGACGCCGGTGTTTTGCCGCGCTAGGCCAGTCCCCTTTGCATTACAGGAGAAAGTTGAGCAGCAACTGCGGGAACTAGTGAAAACAGGCATGCTGCGCCCTGTAATGCGCAGTGACTGGGCTACGCCACTGGTCACGGTTGTAAAAGAGAACGGCAGCGTCCGGTTGTGTGGGGACTACAAAACAACAGTAAACCCCTCTTTGATGACAGATCATTACCCACTTCCGAGACCAGAGGACTTGTACACGGCCTTAGCTGGCGGTAGGGTGTTCAGTGTACTAGACCTGTCCTCGGCATATCAACAGCTCCCACTTACTCCAGAGTCGCTTCCGTTGGTGACAGTAAACACCACTCTAGGGTTGTTTGAGTTCCAGCGCCTTCCTTACGGGGTGGCTAGCGCGCCCGCTATCTTCCAGGCGATGATGGATGAGGTGCTTCAAGGCATCCCACACGTGGGATGCTATATCGACGACGTGATCGTGACAGGGTCTGACACTGACGACTGCCAGCAAACACTAGAACGTGTCTTGCAAAGACTGAGCGAATATAACATAACGCTCAACACGGATAAGTGCCGGTTCTTCCAAAAGTCTGTTACATATTTGGGTCACAAGGTTACGGAAGAAGGCATTTACCCCACAGACGAAAAAAAGAGGGCAATCTTACAAGCACCAGAGCCCACGACAGTTACAGAGCTTAAGGCGTATTTAGGCATGTGGAACTTTTATTCCAGGTTTCTTCAAAACGCCTCGACAGTAGCGGAGCCCCTCTATCGGCTACTAAAAAAGGATAAAAAATGGGCATGGGAAAAGGAATGCAGCGACGCTTTCGAATCTACGAAACACTTGCTGACAAGCAGCAAGGTCCTGACATTCTATGACGTCAAGAAACCACTCGCAATGCTTTGCGATGCGTCGTCCTACGGCTTAGGTGCTGTGATTTTTCACGAGACAGCCGAAGGTGATGAAAAGCCGGTCGCCTTTGCGTCGCGTACACTGACAGAAGCAGAAAAAAAGTATGCTCAGTGTGAACGTGAAGCTTTGGCCATAATCTATGGCCTAAAGAAATTCCACAGGTACCTGTACGGCCGAGAATTTACCATATACACAGATCATCAGCCGCTACTGGGGGTACTAGGGCACGATAAGCGTATTCCAACAGTAGCTGCCGCGCGCATGCAACGTTGGGCCCTGACGCTTGCAGCTTACCGATATCGCCTGAAATTTAGAAGGGGTAAAAATTTAGAAGTGGCAGACGCCTTGTCTAGGTTGCCCCAACCAGTAGTCGCTAAAGACGAGGCTCCAGAGTGCTTGTCCATTTTCCAGTGCCTCCCGCTGACCGCGGACGAGATTGCAAGATTCTCAAAGCGAAGCTTAACACTCAGCCGTGTGGCTCAGTTCACGCTAAACGGCTGGCCTAAGCACCATGATGACGCATTGGAATCGTACCATGTTCGCCGCGATGAGCTATCACTTGAGCAGGGGTGCGTGACATGGGGGGCAAGAGTTGTAATACCGGAACAGCTGAGGGAGCGCGTGCTAAACATGCTACATGAGGAGCACCCAGGCACAAGCCGCATGAAAATGCTAGCTAGAAGTTTCGTCTGGTGGCCAGGAATAGACTTGGCCATTGAACAATACGTGCAGAGGTGCAAGATTTGCCAAGCTGTGCAGCCAGCTGCCCGGCCTGTTCCACTTCAACCGTGGCACTACCCTGCGCATTGTTGGTCACGCGTGCACATAGATTTTGCTAAACAGGGGACGAACGTGTTTCTTATACTGGTCGACTCATTCTCAAAATGGATTGAAGTGTGGCCCATGTCGTCAACATCAGCCCAAAAAACCCTGGAGAAACTTCGGGGTGCCTTTGCCACTTACGGCTTGCCAGAAGTCCTGGTCAGTGACAACGGGCCCCCGTTCACCTCAGCTGAGTTTGCTGATTTTCTGAGGACCAATGGCGTGAAACACGTTCGTATTCCCCCTTATCACGCAGCCTCCAATGGTGCTGCAGAACGAACGGTCCAAACTGTAAAGAAGGCCTTACTGAAACAGGTGCTTGAGAATAAGGCCTCGGGTAAGCAGCCGACGCTGCAAGAAAGTATTGATAGCTTCCTCATGGCCCACCGGAACACGCCAAGCAGTGTGACAGGCAAATCGCCCGCTGAACTGTTTTTGAAACGCCAGCCACGCGTAAAATTGTCACTGCTCAAACCTAATTTCGCAAAAAGCATGCAGGACAAACAAGACAAGTTAAAAGAGCAGCGCGATTTGTTTAGGGGGCGGGAGCGTATGTTTGTTGTGGGGGACAGAGTTTTGGTGAAAACTGTACGTGGTGAAAGTGTCTCCTGGGAAGAAGGTGTGGTGACCCAGGTTGTCAGTGCGGTGACATACATGGTGAAAGTGCGCGATGTGCACCGCTTCACACACGCCGACCACCTGCGCCCTAGACATGCGGCCCCTGGTGAACCGCCACCGCCTTTCGAAGTGCCTGCAAAGCAAACTCCAACAAGAGAGGTGACGCCGAACCCCACGGAGACACAACTGCAGCAGCCTACCGACCAGGACGCTCTCCGTTCGCCTGAAACGCCGGCCGAACCAAAAACCAACGACGTACCAGAGCACGACGAATCACCGCCATCAGCACACGCACCCGAGCCAGTACGCAAGAACTTGGCCGAGTCTTCCGCGCCGGCTGCGGCATCCGAATCGCCGGAACCACCTCTGCTACGGCGAAGTGCTCGTGTGCGCAAGCAACCGGATTGGTTCCGACATGCGAACTTTAAGTGATTGCTTCCTTGCTTATTGTTATGTGTTAACTGTTACTTAAGGTTACTGGTTGTTACCTAACGTTTTGTTGTTGAATAGAGCGGGAAGAAGTTGTGATAGCGCAGCATGTCGCGCAGCATCCATATCCGGCTCACAATCTTACGGAATTCCTGTGACGTCATGTATCGATATATATATGTACGTAGGCGCTGAATAAACGCATTCTATTCCCGTCAGCCTGACTGACAACGTTATTACAGCTGCATGCTCAGAAACCATTTTGTTTTGCGATACAGGCAGTGGCACTCGTCCTCGGTCAGGGCCCTGCCGTGTGTGATGGCCACCTGGAAACCACTCGGGGAAATGGCGCCGCTTGAGTCAGCTGGCTTCCCGCCACCTGGTCATCGATGCCGCCTGCCAACCGCTGCTACTTCAAGGAAACAACGCCCGCTTCGATGATCATATCAGCATGGAATTATCATGGAGTGACGTCGGTTCGCCGTGACCACCTTGGGGCTTTTAAATCTGCACCGTTTACCGTCTCACGACAGTGGGCATGGCAGCAGCAGACAAGGCAACATGCTCAGAAACCATTTTGTTCTGCGATACAGGCAGTGGCACTCGTCCTCGTTCAGGGCCCTGCGGTGTGTGACGGCCACCTGGAAACCACTCGGGGCAATGGCGGCGCTTGAGACAGCTGGCTTCCCGCCGCCTGGTTATCAACGCCACCTGCCAACCGCTCCTTCTTCAAGGAAACACTGCCCCCTTCGATGATCATGGCAGCATCGAATTATCATGGAGTGACGTCGGTTCCCGTGACCACCTTGGGGCTTTTAAATCTGAACTCTTTACTGTCTCACGACAGTGGGTATAGCAGCAGCGGACAAGGCAACATGCTCAGAAACCATTTAGTTTTGCGATACAGGCAGTGGCACTCGTCCTCGTTCAGGGCCCTGCGGTGTGTGACGGCCACCTGGAAAGCACTCGGGGCAATGGCACCGCTTGAGCCAGCTGGCTTCTCGCCGCGTCGTCATCGACGCAGCCTGCCAACCGCTGCTTCTTCAAGGAAACAACACCACCTTCGATGATCATATCAACATGGAATTATCATGGAGTCACGTCCGTTCCCGTAACCACCTTGGGGCTTTTAAATCTGCACCCTTTTACCGTCTCACGACAGTGGGCATGGCAGCAGCAGACAAGGCAACATGGTCAGAAACCATTCTGTTTTGCGATACAGGATGTGGCACTCGTCCTCGGCCAGGGCCCTGCGGTGTGTGACGGGCACCTGGACGCCACTCGGGGCAATGGCGCACTTCAGTGAGCTGGCTTCCCGCCGCCTGGTCATCGACACCGCCTGCCAACCGCTGCTTCTGCAAGGAAACAATGCCCCCTTCGATGATCATATCAGCATGCAATCATCATGGAGTGACGTCGGTTCCCGTGACCACCTTGGGGCTTTTAAATCTGCAACGTTTACCGTCTCATGACAGTGGGCATGGCAGCAGCGGACAAGGCAACATGCTCAGAAACCATATTGTTTTGCGATACAGGCAGTGGCACTCGTCCTCGGTCAGGGCCCTGTGTTGGGTGACGGCCACCTGGAAACCACTCGGGGCAATGGCGCCGCTTGAGACAGCTGGCTTCCCGCCGCCTGCCAACCGCTGCTTGTTCAAGGAAACAACGCCCCATTGCATGATCATGTCACCATGGAATTATCATGGAGTGACATCGGTTACCGTGAGCACCTTGGGGTTTTTAAATCTGCACACTTTAACGTCTCACAACAGTGGGCACAGCAGCAGCGCACAAGGCAACATGCTCAGAAACCATTTTGTTTTGAGATACAGGCAGTGACACTCGTCCTCGGTCAGGGCGCTCCGGTGTGTGACGGCCACCCGGAAACAACTCGGGGCAATGGTGCCACTTTGTCTGCTGGCTTCCCGCCGCCTGCCATTCGCTGCTTCTTCAAGGAAACAATGCCCCCTTCGATGATCATATGAGCATGCAATCATCATGGAGTGACGTCGGTTCCCGTGACCACCTTGGGGCTTTTAAATCTGCAACGTTTACCGTCTCATGACAGTGGGCATGGCAGCAGCGGACAAGGCAACATGCTCAGAAACCATTTTGTTTTGCGATACAGGCAGTGGCACTCGTCCTCGGTCAGGGCCCTGTGGTGGGTGACGGCCACCTGGAAACCACTCGGGGCAATGGCGCCGCTTGAGACAGCTGGCTTCCCGCCGCCTGCCAACCGCTGCTTGTTCAAGGAAATAACGCCCCATTGGATGATCATGTCAGCATGGAATTATCATGGAGTGGCATCGGTTACCGTGAGCACCTTGGGGTTTTTAAATCTGCACACTTTAACGTCTCACAACAGTGGGCACAGCAGCAGCGCACAAGGCAACATGCTCAGAAACCATTTTGTTTTGAGATACAGGCAGTGGCACTCGTCCTCGGTCAGGGCACTGCGGTGTGTGACAGCCACCTGGAAACCACTCGAGGCAATGGCGCCACTTTGTCTGCTGGCTTCCCGCCGCCTGCCAACCGCTGCTACTTCAA
This sequence comes from Hyalomma asiaticum, assembly GCA_013339685.2. NCBI lineage: Eukaryota > Metazoa > Arthropoda > Arachnida > Ixodida > Ixodidae > Hyalomma > Hyalomma asiaticum. Next base: position 13,062 of record JABSTT010002818.1, read on the forward strand.
GGAAACAACGCCCGCTTCGATGATCATATCAGCATGGAATTATCATGGAGTGACGTCGGTTCCCGTGACCACCTTGGGGCTTTTAAGTCTATATCCTTTACCGTCTCACGACAGTGGGCATGGCAGCAGCGGACAAGGCAACATGCTCAGAAACCATTTTGTTTTGAGATACAGGCAGTGACACTCGTCCTCGGTCAGGGCGCTCCGGTGTGTGACGGCCACCCGGAAACAACTCGGGGCAATGGTGCCACTTTGTCTGCTGGCTTCCCGCCGCCTGCCATTCGCTGCTTCTTCAAGGAAACAACGCCCCCCTCGATGATCATATGAGCATGCAATAGTCAAGGAGTGACGTCGGTTCCCGTGACCACCTTGGGGCTTTTAAATCTGCACCCTTTACCATCTCACGAAAGTGGGCACGGCCGCAGCGGACAGGGCAATATTCTCAGAGACCACTTAGTTTTGCGGTACAGTCAGTGGCACGCGTCCTCGCTCAGGGCCCTGCGGTGTGTCATGGCCACCTGGAAAGCACTCGGGGCAATGGCACCGCTTGAGCCAGCTAGCTTCCCGCCGCGTGGTCATCGATGCAGCCTGCCAACCGCGGCTTCTTCAAGGAAACAACGCCCCCTTCAATGATTATATCAGCATGCAATGATCATGGAGAGGCGTCGGTTCCCGTTTCCACCTTGGGGCTCTTAATCTGCACCCTTTACCGTCTCACGACAGTGGGCATGGCAGCAGCGGACAGGGCAATGTGCTCAGAGACCACTTTGTTTTGCGATACAGCCAGTGGCACTCCTCCTCGGTCAGGGCCCTGTGGTGTGTCATGGCCACCTGGAAACCATTCGGGGAAATGGCGCCGCTTGAGTCAGCTGCCTTCCAGCTGCTTCTTTTTTTTTTTGAATGAAAGAACAGATTTTATTTCTGAAAGGTTACAGAAAAGCGGAGCGAAGCTAAAAGCCATTCGGCCTGACGTGGCTTCGCTACGCGAAACTTCAAAACGTTCAGCAGTGCTACATTGAAGAATAATTATCGAAATACAAGGAGCAGCGAAATAACAGAATACAAGAATAGCATAAACATTTAGAAAATAGGCTACATAGACATACAAAATCAGACATCGAGGCTCTTTCCATTACATAAAAATAAATTCAGTAGACACACACTTACAATATTGTATTACATATCCATACATTCATATAATACACTCATATATTCATACATACATGTGCACATATGTACTTATGTACATACTTCTGTATAAACACGGGTTTTGTACCTAAAGGTGAGATAGTTTAATATATATAGAACCTAGCCAGGAATGTAGTGAAGACAATGTTTACTTTAATCCATTAACGAGCACATCTTTGAGGTGATATTTAAATTGCGTCAATGAGAGGTTAAAGTTTAATTGTTCACCTAAATGATTTAGAAGTTGCGGGGCGCGATATGCATTTAGTGCTCTACCTTACCCAGTCCTGGTAGCAGGAACGTGAATTAGTTGCCTACGGAGCGAGTATTTGAGTGCGCCTTCCTGTGCTGTCATAGTGTGGAGTTTGTTTTTATAAATGAAAAGTAATAGCTTATATTCATACACCTGTCTTGCTTTGAGTATACGATGTTTATAAATAGTGGACTGCTAGACATCTCCCTTGGGTTGCCATAATAATTTTCGAATAGACGGAGAACCTTTTTCTGTAAGATTTCCAGTTTATTTAAATTTTTCTCACTTGTGGTGCCCCATACAAGCATACTATAATTCAGACGCGAATAAAAAAGAGCGTAGTATATCTTTTTTTTCAGCCAAATTGGTATAAGTGAATTTAGTTTAAATATACACCCAACAGTCTTGCTTAGTTCGGATTCGAGTTTATCAACATGGGTATTCCAGGACAAATTTTCTTGGAACCAGACTCCGAGAAATGTTTGTCATTTAACCTGCTCCAGCCTTTGGTTTTTGAAAAAGATGTTAATGTCGTCCCCGTGGGGCTTGTTAATAGGCTGGAATACGATGTACTTACATTTAGATGTATTAAGCATAAGCTGATTTTGATGAAGCCAATTTTCTAATTTGAGTAGGTAGTCATTTACCTCATCTTCAAGGTGCATGAGTATTCTACCTGTAAAAAATATGTTTGTGTCATCAGCATAAATAATTAATTTTGGGGATCGTGGAATGTCACAGAGATCATTAATATAAGTTATGAATAGTAACGGTCCAAGGATTGAACCCTGCGGTACGCCACTTTTTACAGTTTTCATTGGGGAAACAATGTTACCCACCCTTACATACTGTTTTCTTTCGGTAAGATAACTTTTTATTAGTTTAGTTGCCACGCCCCTTACACCATAATCATGCAACTTGGATATTAGAATTTCATGTTTGACTGTGTCGAAGGCCTTCTTCAAATCAATGAAAAGACCTGTGGTGTACGTTCTGTTTTCCACGTTTTTTATTATCTCCTCTTTCGTATCTAATAGCGCCGACTCCGTAGACTTACCCTTTTGAAACCCATACTGTGTTTTATTGATTATCTGGTGCTTAGTGAAAAAGCATTCAAGTCTGGTATGTATGATTCCTTCAAAAACTTTTGAGAGTACCGGTAGAACCTATATCGGGCGGTAGTTCGATAATACATTTTTGGCACCCCCTTTGTGAATAGGACAAACGCGGGCTATTTTTAGTTCTGAAGGAAATATGCCGGTTTCTAACATAGTGTTCATGACGTATGAAAGAGGTTGTGAAATTAGTGACGCTACATATTTTATCGGGCTGGCTGCTATTTCGTCAACACCTGCAGCAACATTGTCACGTATTTTACAGATTAATTTTTCAACTTCACAAGGTGTAACCGGAGTGAAAAAGAGTGAGTGTGATAGACGCTTTCTATCTGCTACAGGTGGATCTGTTGCACCACAAGATAAATCTGTGTAGTCGCCAGCGTTAACAAAATATTCATTCATGGCTGATAGTGCTTCGACATCTGCCTTATCGTCTGCAAAATCAGTGATATCAACATGGCCTTTTTTATTACGTTCAGTTAAATTATTTACCTCATTCCACATTTTCCTGGGATTATCGTAGATTTTTTCAAATGTGTATTGATAATAAGATATCCTGGCTCGCTTGATGTCGGCATTTAGCTTATTGCGAAACTTTTTGTAGCCTTCAAGAAGTGATACATCTCGAGATTTAACAAACGTGTGATACATTTTGTTTTTTTCTTGTATTCGGTCATACAGTGCGTTGTTAATCCACGGCTTGCGTATCTTCTTTTTCAAGGGCTTTTTCATTAAAGGAAAGGCGCGGTCATATATGCTCTTCAGTTGCTCAAGAAAAAGATTGAACGCCCGGTTTGTATCCTTTTCTGCGCACACTATATTCCAGTTCGTCGAAGCAACTTCATCTCGGAATCGGTTTAGTGCACTATTGTTTATTTTGCGATACTGTTCCACGACCTGTTTTTTATTTTGTGTAGAGGATAATGATAAGAGAGAGAATATGGGTAGGTGATCACTTACATCGTATGACAGTAACCCTGAGATACATTTTCTGCTTGAAAGATTTGTGACACTTACATCAAGCAGCGTCGAAGACTTTTCCGATATGCGACTAGGCCTTGTTATCGTGTTTGCGCATGCGTATGAATTCAAAACCGACTGGAGTTGTTTAGAGCTGGGACAATCGCCTAGCATGTTAATGTTGACGTCACCAATAATTAATAAAGGCATGCACATTGTGTGTAGCTTTTCTAAAAGAGTATCAATGTAGTCAAGGAATTCTTGCTTTTTACCAGCTGGTGGCCGATAAACCACGACAACAATTGCGTTAATAACCTTGACTACAAGGCATTCAATGCACGGGGAAATGTGCGAGAGATCATCCATTATTTCATGATTGAGTTGTTCTTTGATGTATATAGCGATGCCACCGCCTCGACCAGAAGGACGTACCAAGCCACTGTAAGTGTAACCAGCAAATCTTGGCGGGACATTATTTGGTGTTAACCAGGTTTCGGAAAATGTTAGAGCGTCAAACTTTATTCCTAAAGAATCGAGAAACACATCAAGATTTTCTTTTTTGTTCTTGATACTTCTAGCGTTTAGATGCAGGACACCGAAAGTGTGCGAGCTTTGATTAACCAGCTTGTTGAACCCGCTTATGTCATAGTACTGGCTATTGAAAGGATCCATTACGAAGTCTCGTTAGTATAAGGCTTGATTGGATAGTCTACATTGTCATTTTTGCGACATCTGCAAGCTCAACAATCCTAAGAATCTCGGACGACTCTGTTTTGCGCGCAAACACCTTGCCACCGTTGGTCCACACGAACTTCCAGTTTGTTTCTCGCCTCTTAGCAACTGCTGAGCTGAGCAGCTGCCTCGCGTGTTTGGTTAAGTTCTCATTGACGTATATGGGTTGATTTGATTTGAAACCCATATCTTTGGCAGACGGCCTTTCCTTTCGTGCTTTAGTCAAGACAGCGTTCCTTTTGTCACGTCTGACAAAACGAACGATTACACTCTTGTCTCCAGACCTGCCAGCAGGAATTCTATGACACGTGTCTATGTCTGATGGCAAGATTTCTTCCCCAATAGCATCGCCAAGCTTCTTTACAATTTCCATTGGGTCTTCATCACTAGGGGCACCTTTAATTTCCAAGTTATTCACACGAGTATACTGCTCGAGCTCATCAACCTTACGTTGCAATTTCTTGTTTTCTGTTTCAAGTTGATCATTTTTTTGTCTAGCATGTTGTAGCTCTTCACGGAGCAACTTAATTTCATCTGACAGTTGCTTGACGTTGTCACATACTTCGCTACAAAATTTTACACTTTCGCGTATGTCTCTAAGTTCGGCTCGCATTTCACGGCGGAAATCATCGAAAGCCTTCGTCATCTCCTTTGTCATGATGAAAACAGTCAATTTCGCACATATAAACACAGACCCACAGCCGGGCAGCAGCGCAGGGGTCTACCGAGAGTACAAAATAGGAGAGGTTTTGCTCACCTGCGTAAATAAACAATTATAAGTGCTGCGAAGACCAAGAGCGCTGCTGCCAAACTGAGGGGGCCGACACGAGAAAGCCCGCTTTTGTAGTTTTTCCAGATGACGTCGTTGCCGAGTCCTCGCGCAGGCGCAGAGCTCCAACAGCGGATCTTGATCCAAGCCCGGCCGAGATATTGCAGATTCTCGTGTATACCACGTGGATAGCTGAGGGTAGGCGTATTTTTCGGTCAGGGCGATGTCCGATGCCGGTTTCAGTGGACAGCGTTGCCCAGCTGCGTAAATAAACAATTATAAGTGCTGCGAAGACCAAGAGCGCTGCTGCCTCTTGGTCTTCGCAGCACTTATAATTGTTTATTTACGCAGCTGGGCAACGCTGTCCACTGAAACCGGCATCGGACATCGCCCTGACCGAAAAATACGCCTACCCTCAGCTATCCACGTGGTATACACGAGAATCTGCAATATCTCGGCCGGGCTTGGATCAAGATCCGCTGTTGGAGCTCTGCGCCTGCGCGAGGACTCGGCAACGACGTCATCTGGAAAAACTACAAAAGCGGGCTTTCTCGTGTCGGCCCCCTCAGTTTGGCAGCAGCGCTCTTGGTCTTCGCAGCACTTATAATTGTTTATTTACGCAGGTGAGCAAAACCTCTCCTATTTTGTACTCTCGGTAGACCCCTGCGCTGCTGCCCGGCTGTAGGTCTGTGTTTATATGTGCGAAATTGACTGTTTTCATCATGACAAAGGAGATGACGAAGGCTTTCGATGATTTCCGCCGTGAAATGCGAGCCGAACTTAGAGACATACGCGAAAGTGTAAAATTTTGTAGCGAAGTATGTGACAACGTCAAGCAACTGTCAGATGAAATTAAGTTGCTCCGTGAAGAGCTACAACATGCTAGACAAAAAATGATCAACTTGAAACAGAAAACAAGAAATTGCAACGTAAGGTTGATGAGCTCGAGCAGTATACTCGTGTGAATAACTTGGAAATTAAAGGTGCCCCTAGTGATGAAGACCCAATGGAAATTGTAAAGAAGCTTGGCGATGCCATTGGGGAAGAAATCTTGCCATCAGACATAGACACGTGTCATAGAATTCCTGCTGGCAGGTCTGGAGACAAGAGTGTAATCGTTCGTTTTGTCAGACGTGACAAAAGGAACGCTGTCTTGACTAAAGCACGAAAGGAAAGGCCGTCTGCCAAAGATATGGGTTTCAAATCAAATCAACCCATATACGTCAATGAGAACTTAACCAAACACGCGAGGCAGCTGCTCAGCTCAGCAGTTGCTAAGAGGCGAGAAACAAACTGGAAGTTCGTGTGGACCAACGGTGGCAAGGCGTTTGCATAGAATTCCTGCTGGCAGGTCTGGAGACAAGAGTGTAATCGTTCGTTTTGTCAGACGTGACAAAAGGAACGCTGTCTTGACTAAAGCACGAAAGGAAAGGCCGTCTGCCAAAGATATGGGTTTCAAATCAAATCAACCCATATACGTCAATGAGAACTTAACCAAACACGCGAGGCAGCTGCTCAGCTCAGCAGTTGTTAAGAGGCGAGAAACAAACTGGAAGTTCGTGTGGACCAACGGTGGCAAGGTGTTTGCGCGCAAAACAGAGTCGTCCGAGATTCTTAGGATTGTTGAGCTTGCAGATGTCGCAAAAATGACAATGTAGACTATCCAATCAAGCCTTATACTAACGAGACTTCGTAATGGATCCTTTCAATAGCCAGTACTATGACATAAGCGGGTTCAACAAGCTGGTTAATCAAAGCTCGCACACTTTCGGTGTCCTGCATCTAAACGCTAGAAGTATCAAGAACAAAAAAGAAAATCTTGATGTGTTTCTCGATTCTTTAGCAATAAAGTTTGACGCTCTAACATTTTCCGAAACCTGGTTAACACCAAATAATGTCCCGCCAAGATTTGCTGGTTACACTTACAGTGGCTTGGTACGTCCTTCTGGTCGAGGCGGTGGCATCGCTATATACATCAAAGAACAACTCAATCATGAAATAATGGATGATCTCTCGCACATTTCCCCGTGCATTGAATGCCTTGTAGTCAAGGTTATTAACGCAATTGTTGTCGTGGTTTATCGGCCACCAGCTGGTAAAAAGCAAGAATTCCTTGACTACATTGATACTCTTTTAGAAAAGCTACACACAATGTGCATGCCTTTATTAATTATTGGTGACGTCAACATTAACATGCTAGGCGATTGTCCCAGCTCTAAACAACTCCAGTCGGTTTTGAATTCATACGCATGCGCAAACACGATAACAAGGCCTAGTCGCATATCGGAAAAGTCTTCGACGCTGCTTGATGTAAGTGTCACAAATCTTTCAAGCAGAAAATGTATCTCAGGGTTACTGTCATACGATGTAAGTGATCACCTACCCATATTCTCTCTCTCATCATTATCCTCTACACAAAATAAAAAACAGGTCGTGGAACAGTATCGCAAAATAAACAATAGTGCACTAAACCGATTCCGAGATGAAGTTGCTTCGACGAACTGGAATATAGTGTGCGCAGAAAAGGATACAAACCGGGCGTTCAATCTTTTTCTTGAGCAACTGAAGAGCATATATGACCGCGCCTTTCCTTTAATGAAAAAGCCCTCGAAAAAGAAGATACGCAAGCCGTGGATTAACAACGCACTGTATGACCGAATACAAGAAAAAAACAAAATGTATCACACGTTTGTTAAATCTCGAGATGTATCACTTCTTGAAGGCTACAAAAAGTTTCGCAATAAGCTAAATGCCGACATCAAGCGAGCCAGGATATCTTATTATCAATACACATTTGAAAAAATCTACGATAATCCCAGGAAAATGTGGAATGAGGTAAATAATTTAACAACGTAATAAAAAAGGCCATGTTGATATCACTGATTTTGCAGACGATAAGGCAGATGTCGAAGCACTATCAGCCATGAATGAATATTTTGTTAACGCTGGCGACTACACAGATTTATCTTGTGGTGCAACAGATCCACCTGTAGCAGATAGAAAGCGTCTATCACACTCACTCTTTTTCACTCCGGTTACACCTTGTGAAGTTGAAAAATTAATCTGTAAAATACGTGACAATGTTGCTGCAGGTGTTGACGAAATAGCAGCCAGCCCGATAAAATATGTAGCGTCACTAATTTCACAACCTCTTTCATACGTCATGAACACTATGTTAGAAACCGGCATATTTCCTTCAGAACTAAAAATAGCCCGCGTTTGTCCTATTCACAAAGGGGGTGCCAAAAATGTATTATCGAACTACCGCCCGATATAGGTTCTACCGGTACTCTCAAAAGTTTTTGAAGGAATCATACATACCAGACTTGAATGCTTTTTCACTAAGCACCAGATAATCAATAAAACACAGTATGGGTTTCAAAAGGGTAAGTCTACGGAGTCGGCGCTATTAGATACGAAAGAGGAGATAATAAAAAACGTGGAAAACAGAACGTACACCACAGGTCTTTTCATTGATTTGAAGAAGGCCTTCGACACAGTCAAACATGAAATTCTAATATCCAAGTTGCATGATTATGGTGTAAGGGGCGTGGCAACTAAACTAATAAAAAGTTATCTTACCGAAAGAAAACAGTATGTAAGGGTGGGTAACATTGTTTCCCCAATGAAAACTGTAAAAAGTGGCGTACCGCAGGGTTCAATCCTTGGACCGTTACTATTCATAACTTATATTAATGATCTCTGTGACATTCCACGATCCCCAAAATTAATTATTTATGCTGATGACACAAACATATTTTTTACAGGTAGAATACTCATGCACTTTGAAGATGAGGTAAATGACTACCTACTCAAATTAGAAAATTGGCTTCATCAAAATCAGCTTATGCTTAATACATCTAAAAGTAAGTACATCGTATTCCAGCCTATTAACAAGCCCCACGGGGACGACATTAACATCTTTTTCAAAAACCAAAGGCTGGAGCAGGTTAAATCACAAAAATTTCTCGGAGTCTGGTTCCAAGAAAATTTGTCCTGGAATACCCATGTTGATAAACTCGAATCCGAACTAAGCAAGACTGTTGGGTGTATATTTAAACTAAATTCACTTATACCAATTTGGCTGAAAAAAAAAGATATACTACGCTCTTTTTTATTCGCGTCTGAATTATAGTATGCTTGTATGGGGCACCACAAGTGAGAAAAATTTAAATAAACTGGAAATCTTACAGAAAAAGGTTCTCCGTCTATTCGAAAATTATTATGGCAACCCAAGGGAGATGTCTAGCAGTCCACTATTTATAAAACATCGTATACTCAAAGCAAGACAGGTGTATGAATATAAGCTATTACTTTTCATTTATAAAAACAAACTCCACACTATGACAGCACAGGAAGGCGCACTCAAATACTCGCTCCGTAGGCAACTAATTCACGTTCCTGCTACCAGGACTGGGTATGGTAGAGCACTAATTGCATATCGCGCCCCGCAACTTCTAAATCATTTAGGTGAACAATTAAACTTTAACCTCTCATTGACGCAATTTAAATATCACCTCAAAGATGTGCTCGTTAATGGATTAAAGTAAACATTGTCTTCACTACATTCCTGGCTAGGTTCTATATATATTAAACTATCTCACCTTTAGGTACAAAACCCGTGTTTATACAGAAGTATGTACGTATGTACATATGTGCACATGTATGTATGAATATATGAGTGTATTATATGAATGTATGGATATGTAATACAATATTGTAAGTGTGTGTCTACTGAATTTATTTTTATGTAATGGAAAGAGCCTCGATGTCTGATTTTGTATGTCTATGTAGCCTATTTTCTAAATGTTTATGCTATTCTTGTATTCTGTTATTTCGCTGCTCCTTGTATTTCGATAATTATTCTTCAATGTAGCACTGTTTGCTGAACGTTTTGAAGTTTCGCGTAGCGAAGCCACGTCAGGCCGAATGGCCTTTAGCTTCGCTCCGCTTTTCTGTAACCTTTCAGAAATAAAATCTGTTCATTCATTCAAATGAAGCCACGTGTTCACATAGTTGACGCAAAAATACAGGAGGTGAGTCGGGTGCACGATACACAGCAAAAAGCATAAAAGATCGCACCCAAATATGACACTTTTAATGTGACGCTTTCATGATTATCGATTTGACGGGTTAAGAAGGCAGATATAGTATTTTTCACCAGGACAGCCACTCCCCCTCCACATGACGGCCTATCACGACGGAATACATTATACGATGGCGGAAAAATGTCTGCGTCGTCAATGGCATCGTGCAACGAAGTTTGCCCCGCCACGGTGGTCTAGTGGCTAAGGTACTCGGCTGCAGATCCGAGGGTCGCGGGATCGAATCCCGGCCGCGGCGGCTGCATTTCGATGGAGGCGAAATGGAGGCCGTGTGCGTGGACCGTGTGCGCCGGAGGCGTGGAGGCCGTGTGCTGTGCGATGTCAGTGCACGTTAAAGAACCCCAGGTGGTCGAAGTTTCCGGAGACCTCCACTACGGCGTCTCTCATAATCACAGCTGGTTTTGGGACGTTAAACCCCACAAATCAATCAATCATGCAACGAAGTTTCTGTAATCACGACTATGTGGGGGGAGTGACTTAAAAGTACAGCTTCAAGTTCTGCGGTTTTATTTAGGATGCTACACACATTTATGTTAATGATTCGTAGATCCTCAATACTGAGCGGTTGCCATCAATCTTTATTAGCCCTCCTTTGCTGAGTGCGCGTCTTGATTCTCGTGTTCCTAATTTCATCCCAGGTAAAGAGTTCACCGTCGACGCTCAGCTTGTCATGCAGAAGGATAACTTTCTTGCCCTGTTGTTTTTCATTTTTTGCGCTATTCCAGAGAAGTTTTCTTTTTTTTAGTGTATCTGGTGAGTAATCATTTTGAATTGATACCTTCGTTCCCTTGAGCTTGTGTGCATTTTTTTAAATGCTCTGTTTTTCGTTGTAATCCTGGAAATATATTATCACAAGCCTAGATTTACCAGGTTTGCCGAGACGGTGAATTCTACCCACTGAACTACACGGAGTGTCAAGCTTCTCGCAAAACAGATCAGTTATAATTTTTAAGTGCGAATGCACTTCTTAAGCGACCCCGAAAACTCCGCCGGCATCCGCGCTCCTCCTCCTCTCCCCTAGCAACGGCGCGAGGAGCGGAGAGGAGCGTCTGTAGCAACGGCGCAGCGACGTCACGCCCCACGTGACTGCGCGCGCTCCACCCTCCGCTCCGTGGCTGAGCGCGCCCTGCGCCGGCTCCGCACCGCTCTCCGCGCCGTGACGTCACGGCGCGTTGTGCAGCTGGCGCCTCCGCGCCGTGGCTGCGCGCGCCGCGCCGGCTCCTCGCACCCTCTCCGCCCCGTGACGTCACGGCGCCATGCAGCTGATGTGCCTCTCCCCCCGTTAGGTTTGCACTCACCCTCGGCCGCCGCCTCTCCCCTCGCCCTGACAGCTCCCTCCTCGCCCGGTAACAGCCCCTCGTGTGCGCTGGTACTAACCGTGAGCTACAACGATAACACGAATAGGTGCTGATCTGTAGTGACGTGTGTAGTGTGTGTATGTGTGTGACGCACTCGCGAGGTGCATTAATGCATCATACGAAAAGCGTGAAGTGTAAAATAAATAAATAATACTTCATATATAAATGTGTGTGTGTGTGTACAAATTCATCATGACAACAACACTTTAAATCATTAATTACACTTAATCATCATCATCAGTAAAAGTGCTTTGCACTTAAAAACGGCCAGACCTCCGTGGGTCGGCTGGCGCGTGCTCTCTCGCTGCCGTCTCCTTCGCTCGGCTCTGCAGTTTAGTCGCGCGCGCCCCCTCATAGCATCACCCCGTGCTTCGCACTTCCTCATACTCCCCTTCGGGGAAATGCGGGTTTTTTTTGTTTCAGATCTTGTTCAGTTTCACTAGCATTCTCTGGTACGCCAAAGACAATTAGGTTGGATCGCCGACTCCTGTGCTCTAAGTCTCTAACCTTTTCTCGAAGAAACTTCACATTTTGCTGAAGCTCATCAACACAAAGAGTTCTCCTTTCCAGTTCTGTGAAGCGTTGATTGAATTTTTCGAGCATGCTTTGTAAACAATTATGCTGATTTTTGAGGGTGGAGATGTCAGCGACTAGTTTGTTTTGTCCTTCTAACAATTGCTTCAGCATGGTTTCAGTACTGGGGCCCGGGTTTTGTTCAACATCCCCACACAAAAGAAGTTTACACATGCAAAAAACGTCACATGCAGTAGCGAGACACTGTTTGGGGCACGGAAGGACCAGCAGATATCGGCAGTCACTACGAATAGTATAGCAAGTATCACCAACCTGCAGAAACCAGAAGATGCGCTTAGGAAACATGCATGCTAGGTCCTTCGTGCCCACTGAAGACAAAAAGCTGTGGTGTGTCCTTTATAGCCGAGTGGTGCGACGTGAATAGTCCTGAAGATGGCGCTGTGGGTATGACGTCACAGGGTCCATCAAAGAAGCAGTTCGCCGGCACTGTCATTCCAGCCCAGCATTTGCACGTGTCGCTACCATCAGCGTCAAGAAGGACCGGCTGCGCAGGCTCGTCGATGTGGATCAAAAGAAAGGCCTGCAGAAACCAGAAGATGCGCTTAGGAAACATGCCCATGCTAGGTCCTTCGTGCGAAAGTAGCGGCGGCGCTGCCATCGCCCAATCTACCCAGGTTTGCTCGGCGGAATGGTAGCCTCTGTTGTCGGCATCTCTATTAAAGTCGCGAAATGGCAAAAAAAAACAACGTTTCAACTATTGTTATGTGCCAGGTTGCACAACTGGATATCCGTGTGTGCAACGAAGTCGCAAGTTATCCCTTTTTAAGGCCCCGAAAGACGTGAAATCTTGTGATTTCGGTGGTCTTCTGTACCCTCCTCCTAAACATTTTGTCTTTACTAGTGGACTTGAAGACTGGTTGCTTTAGTAAGAGTGACTTACACAAAGATAACATCTTGGATGTCCTGGCAGTGATCAACAGGAGAAGCATTGGGGGTGTTGGTTTCAAGTCATTAACTGCTAAGTTGATCAGCTTTTACGTGGTCACACGTATGCATTTATATATAAAGGGTCTTAACAAGTGGCCGGATGAGAAACGAAGAAACGAACAGCAGCACCTGAAATTTAGGCTATAAATCGCTGCACTGGCATAAAAAGGATGTCAGTTTTCGTGCATATCGTATAGCACTCTTGATTTTTTAAAGGGGCACCAAGAAGAGAGATGATTTTTCCGAGAAGAGGTTTGTAAGCAAGAGAACGTGCAAATTCTGACGCGAAATCTGAAAATAAAATTTGATCTTGAATCTTTTTATATTAACAAACCTGTGATGGTTAATTTAGCAGCTTTAGGGTTCTCAGAGCACAATTACTCGAACTAAGCCGATTCATTGTTCCGCTTTAGAGTCGGTTTAAACGATTTTGCAACGATAATAACATCTTTTTTTTATTTAGATGCATTTTAGAAAGACAGCCTAAGCTCCGCCATTCTGTTTTGTTTTATGTTATATTGTGTATCCTGGCTCTATAATTTTACGCTTTTTATAATTTTAATTGTATTGTTTGTTTAAATGTATAACAAATGTATATGTATAGCAAATGTATTGTTTGTATAAGTATAAGAACCTTGTGTTTTTATTTGCTTTGCAGTGCTGTTGCTTATTTAAACTCTCGAAATCTTGCACTGCTACGTTTCACTGAAGGAGTTTTTCTGCAGTATTACGCATGTGCATTTTTGTGGGTCCTACAACAATAAACGCATTCCCATATTAAAATGAAAGGGAGCTTTGGAAAAACCCTGCTGTTCTTCAGACAGTGACAATGTCAATAAAGCCTGCTTTTGTTGTGAGTGAACGCAACCACAAGTAACGCGCCCTTTATTTGATTTCAACACTGGTGTTTTACGTGCGACAGGCGAGGAGTTCTTCGTCTTACGCGTCATTCCTTTTTTTTCGAGGGGGAGGGGGGGATGAGGGAAGCTTCCGATGTGTACTGGCTAGCTGGTTTCTCGTGTAAGTGTATACTGTAAAAAAAAGGGGGGAGGGGGGGAACGCGCTTGTTACGCGGTACGATGTGCTACGCTATTTCAAGCAGCAATAAGTCGGCGGCAACTTCAATAACAATAATTTCATTTTCCTTTCATTTCACAAAATTACCGGCCATACTGATCATCTCCCCTCATCTCCCTTTCATTTCACAAAATTACCAGCCATACTGATCATCTTAACCTTCAACGCGACCTAGATACATATTCACATGGTGTAAGGCATGGTTCATGACACTCAATATAGCTAAATGCAAGAGCATGCGAGTTTCACGTCACACTGCCATCCACTGTCCGCGTACCTATTCCCTCAATAACATTCCATTACCATCTGTTGACAATTATAAATACCTTGGTGTTTACATATCTTCTAATCTTTCATGGAATAAGCACGTAGATTATGTGACTAACAACGCTAACCGCATGCCTGGGTATCTGCGTCGAAACTTTTCTGCCGCTCCATCGTCACTCAAGTTAACACTGTACAAAACACTGGTCAGATCGAAATTAGAGTATGCATGCGCCATATGGGACCCAACTCATGCCATTCTCATTCAAACTCTCGAAGCCATTCAGAATCGCGCAGCACGTTTCATCTTATCAAATTATTCACGTCATTCCAGTGTCACATCCATGAAGAGCACCCTGAACTTGCCTGATCTTTCATTGCGCCGCAAATTGTCTCGCCTTAATCTTTTTCATAAAATCTACCGTTATAACAGCTCTTTGAAGGACGCCCTGTTTCATCCACCTCGTTTCATATCACCAAGGATTGATCATCGCTTTAAGGTCGGCCTACCATCCTGTCGCAGCCGATTGTGCAACGACTCATTTGTCCCAAGAACAAGCGCCGCCTGGAACCACCTTCCCGCCTCCATTGCCTGTATAACGAACCTTCATGATTTCAAGCTCGCTGTACAAGACGCCCTGTAATTTTTTTGTTTTTTTTCCCCTCTTAACTGCACTTATTATTTTTCACCACTCCTTTCTGTAATGCCTTCGGGCCCTGAAAGTACCTTTAATAAATAAATAAATAAATAAATAAATGCCAAATAATATTTATTTGCATTAAAATTTTTGAAAACGGGGCGTATAACAAGGAATGAAAAAGATCATCCTGGGCGCGACGGAGAGGTACAACGCGTACGCGGAACGCCTGCCAGCCATCCGCCCGGGAAGATTGGTCGACGCCAGCGCCACCGCATCATTCCACGCTGAAACGGCCGCGCCCAGGCACGGCCGGTCTGGACGCGCGCGCTCGTCCAGACCGGCCGTGGCCCAGGCAGGCGCTCGCGCCACTCAAAAGTTCTAGTACACTCTAGCTAGAGTGTACTAGCAGTGCCGCTCGCGCCACCTCCCCTTTAGCCACCACCATACCTCTCATGGGAACTATGGGAAGTACAGGCTTCGGATCTGCTTCGGGTGGATTTCGTTCTTGAGACTCGCGACGATTGTTTTCTGAGCTTTAAACAAAAATAAAAAGAAATATTTGTGTAGCGGAAGGAATAGGAGATGGTAGGTGAAGAAGATGACGACGAAGTGGATTGCGCCATTGCACCATCTCCGTGGCTATCTACCTTGGCGATCCCTCATCCCCGCTGACCGTCATTTGTAAATAAACATCCTTCATCCGTAACAGTTAGTGGTGGAGGCGCTGGGTACCCCGACCACAACGAAACACGGGAAACACGGTTCCCCAACCGCCTGATCTGCGTCGAAGCCGCCGCATTGCTGGATTGCCTCCGTCGCCCCCGGTGTCCGAGATGTCCCACACCGAAGCCAACAGACGGAGAGAGCCAACAGCACCTTCGCCCTCAACGGCGCCTGGTTCTTGGCCACGCCAGCACTTGGTTGAGCCCCGCATGTTTGGAGGAAAGCCCGGTGAGGACGTGGACGAGTGGCTGAACCACTACGAACGGGTGAGCAAGCACTATTGTTGGGACAGCGCAGCGCGGCTCGCAAACGTATTTTTCTTGACCGAGACGGCGCTCATGTGGTTTGACAATCACGAAGAGACCTTGAGAACATGGGACCGTTTCATGTCCGATATTAAGGAGCGCTTCGGTGATTCTGTCGCAAGGAAGAAGCACGCGGAGCACACGCTTCTTCAAAGAGCTCAGTTGCCAGGCGAAACGTGCACGAATTATATAGAAACCATACTGAAGCTATGCAGAATGGCCAATCCTCGAATGCCGGAAGAAGACAAAGTCGGACATTTGTTGAAGGGAATCGCGGAGGCCGTATATAATTTCCTCATCGGCAAGGAGAGCCTTAGCTCAGTGGCCGACGTAATACGTCATTGCCGCACCTTCGAGGCCCTCAAACTGCGCCGCATAACACCGAAGTTTGGCAGGCTGGCAAATGTAACGACTGTTGCTAGCATCGAGGACGACACGTCGCCGGCCGATCTCGCGAACACCATAAGACAGATTGTTAGAGAGGAGTTAAGTCGCTGCACGGAATTGAACAACGACTTTCGTGATGCCCAACAGTCGCACTTTCCGTCACCAGCTCCTCGAGATCTGTCCGTTGCTGCGACAACTGTCGCAGAGCGGCACTCGAGAAAGCCTGCATGGACGCAACAAAACTACCACCCAGAGGAGGATAACGATCGTGCTGCAGGGTATCCCCGTCGAGCAGCTTACTTGGAGCCACGGACATACCCGGCCTACCCGAACGTAAGCCGCGAGCCTCCGGTGTGTTACACCTGCGGTATCACGGGGCATATCTCTAGATTCTGTCCCCATCGTCGCCGGTCGCCGCGGTGGTACGAACGCCAACCACAACCAACGTCCTATGGAACCGAACGTCGCAACTATGACCACTCCTGGCCTCCCTGCTCGTTTGCTCCACCGGTGAGTTTCGGCAACAACACTTCACGACAGCATCCCCGCAGCGATTCCCCCGTCTCCGACCGCAGTCTGACTCCGCCGCCTTCACGCCAACGTCGGTCTCCTTCGCCGAGGCAGCGTTCATTCTCACCACCAGCTTCGGGAAACTAGGCTGCGCGACCGATGGGGGTGAGGTCGCCAGACGAGATTCGACACAGGTACCTCTGCCCTTTACTATGCTGCGGAACAAAGTGAAAGTGGTTATTGATGGTGTATGTGCTATGGCCTTGGTGGACACCGGGGCAATGCTATCGGTTATGGGCCTGGCGTTCAAGAACCGTCTGCGACGTAAAGTGATGTTCTCCCTTGACAAGCCTACTAGATTCCGTGGAGTAGGCAGCGAAATACTGCGTCCCCTTGGTGTTTGTGTTGTAAACGTTCTGTTGGCGGATAAGTGTTATTTGACCGAATTTGTTATTTTGGAACGGTGCACACATGACGTTATCCTGGGGATAGACTTTCTACAAACCAGCGGGGCCTCTGTTAATTGCGGTGCCGGTGAGCTTTCGGTAAACAGCGGGAGCCCAGGAATCGTTGCATGCCCAGAACAGCTACTACCAGGATTTGTGGACGAACCACATGAAGAACAGACGACATTTTCTGTAGCTGATGACGTGAGGCTATACCTCCATGGTCATTCGTATCGGTATCGGTAGTCGCTTCTTCCTATACTGATGTTTCATTTGACGCCTTTGTGCAACCACTTAGTGATTCTTGTCGGAAGAAAGACCTACTGGTTCCTAGCAGCATTGTATCGGTGATTAATGGCTCCACATCGTTGTGGGCACTAAACTGCTCTGCTGTGCCTGTGCATGTTCCTAAAGACATGAAGATTGCTGTATTTGATGACGTCACGAGCAGTTCAACTATGGCCACAGGGGACGAGAAGAATTCCATAAAGTGCGAGCCACCGGCGCCTTCGAAGAGGAAATTATAGGTATGGTCAGCAAGTCGTTGTCATCTTGTGAACGTAACACGTTAGTACAAGTGCTGTCCAAGCATACTTCTGTGTTTGACTTCTCCTAAGACCAGCGCCGCACGACTATTCCATCCTCGCGTGCCCGTCATCGAATTGACATCGGATCGGCACATCCCATCCGGCAGAAGCCTTACCGAGTGTCGTCCTCGGAGCGCAAGGTTATCGCGGAGCAAGTACAAGAAATGCTTATGAAAAACATAATACAAGAGTCGTCAAGTCCGTGGGCCGCACCAGTTATTCTGGTGAAGAAAAAAGATGGCTCATGGAGATTTTGTGTCGATTACAGACGCCTAAATGCGATAACAAAGAAGGACGTAACGAGAACCCTAACGAGAAAATACCGAGTGGCGAGTATAATGAAACAGGCTGGCAGAATCGCGTCATGTGGCAATGCGACGCTGGTTTTTCGCCATTGTGTGTTTCACTAGCTTTAGCTGTAGTCGAGGCTGTTTATCTTTCTAGATTTTGTTTCTCCCGAGTGCGCTGCACGCCTCGAACAACCTCGCCGCAGGGTACGTAGGAAACAAAACCAAAAGTGCAGAAGTACATGGCTTGAACATAGTTGCAAGCCAACGTGAGCCAGTCCGAAGCCTGTACTTCCCATAAATCCCAGTGAGGCGGTAAATGCAGGAGAACGATCCCCAGGTCACGTGGGCGTAAAGTCACGTGATCACACCGATCGCTCATCTAGGTACTTCTTCGCCTAGGTGCAGGGAGTGTGTCTATAGGCACTGCCTAGGCCGTCTAGGTACAACAGCCCCGCTAGCGTGGCGCATAAAGGGCTGGACACATGCTCCGATTATCCATGCGGTCCGACGTCCGACGTCGCACGGTCCGGCGTCCGGCATACGACTCTTCAAGACACACAGGGCGACGAGCGATCAGCGAGGAGGCCCCCGCCCACATCCGGCGGAATACACGCTCGTAAAACATTGCATCCCTCTCGCTAAGTACAAAATACAGTTTTTTACAGCCCTACTTGGTTACATAACAGCACAAAAAAAAACACTGCTGATAAAACTATGCCTTCGCGAGCGGCAAATACATCACAACAGCCCACCGTCAGTGACGACCCCGAGGGTAGGCCTAGCTGCCGACGACGTAGCCGTCGTCGTTCGCAATCAACCGCCAGCTCGCCACGAAGCGCTCATTTTTGCCAACACAATTAACATTTGTACTCATACGTCGTATGTCAACACATACGATTAGTTTCACAAACAAATCGTAAGCAATATTTTCGACGCGATTCCATCGACACCGGCAAATGCCTCGGTCGACTCGGCGTGTCTAGACGAGTGATCAACGCGTCCGCCCTCACGAAGCGCGTCTGCACACACGCTCGTAAGACATCGTATCCTCTTCAGTAAGTAAAAAATTAACATTTTTGTACAGCCTTGCTTAGTCATACAACACAGAAAAACACTGCCGATGCCTTCGCGAGCGACTACCACATCACAACACCCCACCGTCAGTGACGACTACGAGGGTAGGCCTAGCTGCCGACCCTCGGAGTAGTCGTTCGCTGTCAACCGCGATCTCGTCACAACGTGCTCATTTTTACCTACACGATTAACATTTGCACTCATATGTCGTGCGTTAACACGTGCGATTAGTTTCGGATGGTTGGACAGTCGTCCATCGCGACTGTCCAACCGTCCGACAAGACATTCGAGCTTCGCGCTTGCAGGAGGACGGGAACACTCGTCTGCAGGCGTTGGGCAGGCACTATGGGAAAACCTCCGTTTCATAGGGAATAGATTCAGCTCTGGATTTCCCTCTTAGTTTACGCTGCATCGTCCCTAGAATTCCCCATAAAGCGATACTGTGCGGAGCGCTGACGTCTACATCGAAATAGCCAATGAGAGAGAGGCTCACCCTACTGGATTTACCGCTTCGCTAATTCCCATGGTTATGGTGGCTAGAGGGGAGGTGGCGCGAGCGGCACTGCGGCGGCAGAGACAGAGCGCTCCCTTGCTTCGTGAAACGGCCGCGGACACCCTGTGGCGCTGTCGCAGGCTGTTCGATGGGAGAAGGGCAAAGGGGAAAGAGAGAAAGAAACTGCAGCGCGGTTTCATAAGCTACATAAATATGCAAGAACGAAAGGGAAGGGGTCAAGGGCTCGTTCTTTATTTGTTAGAAACAACTTAATGAGCAAACAGACAACCAACAGACAAACAAACAGACAACAAACAGACAATATGCAAGGTGGCAGGAAACCGACAAAATGGTTAGAAATAGAGGAACAGTTGAACAGAGAACAGATAGCGGTGTACGCCGTTACAGAAACGCACCTTCGGGACTCGGAAGGGCCACCAGTTATTGCAAATTATGTGTGAGAAGGGTGCAACAGGACAAAATCAGAAAGAAAAGGTGGGGGAATTAGTGTGCTAATTCATCGGGAAGCAAACTGGTGTAGGGTTACTTCGACATGTGAAGAGCACCTCTGGGTATCTGGAACGGTAAGCGGGAAGAAAACTATGTTGGGTGTAGTTTACATGTGGACTGGAAATAACTGCAAAGGGAAAAATCAGGAGTTAGTGAATTGCATAAGCAAGGATATTCAAAACTTTGTTAACGGGACCGAAATAAGCCTCATAGGAGATATGAATGCTCATGTGTTGTTGTTATGTGGGGTTTAACGTCCCAAAACCAGCTCTGATTATGAGAGACGCCGTAGTGGAGGGCTCCGGAAATTTTGACCACCTGGGGTTCTTTAACGTGCACTGACATCGCACAGCACACGGGCCTCAACATTTCGCCTCCATCGAAATGCAGCCGCCGCGGCCGGGATTCGATCCCGCGACCCTCGGATCAGCAGCCGAGTACCTTAGCCACTAGACCACCGTGGCGGGGCGAATGCTCATGTGCAAGACCTCGACGGATATACAGATTATAACGGGAAGTCGATGGTAGAGCTCTGCGAACAACATAGTCTCGATATAGTTAACATGAGTCCTAAGTGCGATGGGCAGGTAACATGGGAGGTCGGAAGCAGGAAGTCAGCAATCGATTACTGCATCATGACGGAAGGAATTCACGACAGGTTGAGACAAATGAGCATAGATGAGGAAGAGAGTAGCAGCTTGGGAAGTGACCATAAATGCATAACTTTGCAAATGGGCTATGTAGATTGTAAAGAGAGCATCGAATTAAAGTCGGGCAGCTATTTTCTAAGTGAAAAACAAATTAGGAACGTAGTCGCAACAATCGAGGACATAGTGAGCAGAACAAAATGCAAAGTGGGGGATTATAATGAGCTGATTAATCCAATAAGGACTGAAATTACGAAAGAAAAACAAAAGAGGTGCTGGAGGGGAAAGCGAAAGCCAAAACGATGGTGGAACAGGAAAATTCAGGACGCAATTGAGAATCGACGGGAAGCATCTCGAATACATAGGCAGGCAAAAAAGGAGCAGAGGCCACAAGACGAGGTCAAGCAAAAATGGGAAACATATCTCGAGAAAAAAGCCCTGCTACAGAGTTTAGTTGAAGCCAAGATTAAAGGCCAAAGTGAACGTTGGATATCGGACATTCGCGAACAGAAGGACGCATCTAGGCTTTCCTGGAACCACCTGCAATCGCTGGGGAAGAAAACTGTAGCTATGCAAAGGCATATTGTGGATGAAGAAGGAAATAAATTGGAGGGGTACGACGCATTGACTTATATTCGAAACGCAACAGCCGATTCCTTTAAGAAGCATGACGATACTCCCTTTACGACGTGTAACAGTAGCAAGGGAGACCAAGTGGAAGAACTAGTTCTGGAAAATTTCAATTGGAAGAAGGCGGAGGAAACGATTCCCAAACGAACAGCCACAGGATTAGATGGGGTTAGCATTACTGTAATAAATGAGCTCGGAAGAAACAGCAAAGAAGCCCTATTAAAAGCAATTGAAAAAAGCTTAAAGGACAGGCGAATACCGGACAGTTGGCGTCAAAGTAGGATGAAGTTCATTTATAAGGGCAAGGGAGAGAAAAATAACATTCGCTCCTATAGACCACTGACCATTACATCAGTACTCTACAGGTTGGCGATGCAGGCAATTAAATTGAAAATGCAGATATGGACAGAGCTTAATGGCACTTTTGGCGAACTCCAAAATGGATTTCGAGTCGACAGGAGATTAGACGATAACCTTTTTGCGCTTACGCAGTGTATCGAAATAGCCGGAAAAGAGAACAGACCTTTACATTTTGAATTTTTGAATATTAAAGGTGCGTACGACAATGTGAATCAGAATATTTTATGGGACATAATTAAAGAGGTTGGTATAGGGGATGACTGTATAGAGCTCTTAAAGGAAATATACAGTGGAAATACAGTTTGTGTGGAATGGGAAGGTATGGCGAGTAATGGTAGAATGGAGGCCGTCGATATAGGTAAAGGGTTGAGGCAGGGATGCCCGTTGTCCCCACTATTATTCATGCTTTACATGAGGAGAATGGAGAAAGCATTGGAGATGAGCAATATTGGTTTTACGCTGTCGTACAGACAGGCAGGTATAGTGATAGAACAAAAGCTCCCCGGGTTGTTTTATGCAGACGATATTGTGCTATTCGCAGACAGTCAAACAGATTTGCAGGGTCTGGTTAATATATGTGGTCGGGAAAGTGAAGATTTAGGGCTAAAATTTAGTGTGACAAAATGCGGCTGATGATATTCAATGACAGCAACGATCAGACCATATCAATACAGGGCGAGGAGATACCCAGAGTACGAGAGTACAAATACCTCGGGATATGGATAAATGATTTGAATAGATACATGGAAGTACAAGAAAAAGCTATGATAGTTAAAGGAAGAGGAACTCCGCAATAATGAAGCATAGAGCGCTGTGGGGTTACAACAGCTACGAGGTAATTCGAGGTTGTGGAAAGGTGTAATGGTGCCAGCACTTATACCCCTGTCACACGAGGCAACTAAAGTGACACTTT
>JABSTT010002819.1:0-34750 GCA_013339685.2 Hyalomma asiaticum
GTTTGCGTGCCGCGACATTGGTGCTGTCAAACATGCCATGACAAAACGATCGATGAGGCACACAGACGGCAGGCATCGCAAGCCGAAAGGATGGAAAAGTTTTGTGACATATTATTGATTTCCGTTGTGCTCTGTCCAGTACTGCCTCTGTTCGTGCATTATGCATTATCAATGATTGGTTTGTCCAACAGTCCGGTCCAGCGCTGTGCCAACTATGTCAGCGGCTTGGGCATGGATCGCATAATCAGTGTAGGCATCTCACTTGCGCCAAGTGTAGTTCACAGGAACATTCTACTAACATTTGCAACTGACCTGTTCACTGCGACTGCTGTGATCGAAGACACACCGCCTATTCACGATCACGTTCGTCACGAAGGAAAGAGAAATCAGTGATTGAATTAGAGTGTTACTTATTATACTTAGTTCAAATAAGTGTTCGATGTGTTCTGTGATAAAAGAAAGGAGCAGTCACAGAAGCTAGTGCCATGAACAGCCCTATAGGAGCGAAAGCCCCGCTTAGAAAGAGAACAGAGGACTGTGCGTAGAACAAAGAAATGTAGTAACAAATTATATTTAAAAAGGTACGCATTTTCTACTGATATACGCTGATGGAAGATGGTTGAACATTGGGACATTAGGATAACACCACCGTTCATGTCAGTAGTTTTAGCTGTATCAAACAAATCATTAAAATATGACAACGGTGAAATGAGCAACATGCCAAACAACGCGAACACTGAAAGAGTTGGCGTAAATGAAACGTCTATTAAAATAAATAATCTTTAGGATAGTTATAGGAACATACCGCCAAGTGTTGCACTGTTAAACTTGTTATATTTACAATTTCAACACCATTTTGTTCGAACAGCTATAATAACAAAGGTGACTGATATTGGAGCATTTGTTTACCGCAGATGCTACGACTTTGTGCTACCCTCCACTGTTCCGAATGAAGTGTGTTATATACAGCTGCCTTAGTCTGGGAATTGCCTACCTTTTACAAATCCTTGTCTTGCGGGAGAGGCTGTATTCTTAAAGTAATAGAAGCTTCACTATGAGTATTCTTGCAAAATATTCCGCTGTATGAGAGATATCGGATATCTCACAGGTTTTTCTAATCATTCCATTTCGCAGCAAAATCAGTTTTATAGTGTTAGACTTTGTGACTCCGTTCCCCGAAAGGACACCATAGCTAAAGAAACTTACTCTTACCGGAAACGCTGTAGAGTTTCGCTGCAAGAATCCTGTAGTGCTTAAACATTTTAAGTCAGGAAATTAAGGGATGAATACATTTTAAGTCAGGAAATTAAGGGAAGAAGATGCTGCTTGCACGGGACTGAGCGGACACGTGTTCTGTCGGCTCCTATTTCAACGAATGCTTTTGCAGCGGAAATCATTGGGCACCAGCAAGAATTTGCTATGCACAGATTGAGCTCGTCACCAGGAATCACCTGACATCAAGTTCAAAGTGGAGGCTCAATTTTTCGCACCATTGCGGTTGTTTTCAAAACAGTGAGATCGGTGAGAGAGCTAGGCCTCACACCAGCCCGGCTTCTGCTGCCGGCAGCTACCACGAACGTTGTACGCGCTAAATACGTCCGACTTTCTGTAAAAAGGGAGGTCACATATGGACGGGGAACCCATTAGCCGCGAAGAATTGGAAGAAAGCGTAGGAAGGAGAGCCTTAGGATCAAGGAAGTGAGCGCGCTAGTCGCCGCTGATCACTGGCGCGAAGGCCCAACGAAGCAAGTGCAGCAAGAATCAAGGCGAGCGACGCGTGCCGACCGATTAAAACGCTAATCCGGATGCCTCAACTACCCCGAGGCGATTATAAGATCACCATCGCACGTCCTTCGCATAAAACGTTCCGACAACTCACGCATACAGAATAGGAGGATATTGCCAACTTTGACATCGGCGACGCCCTTGCATATTTAACCTGAATATATTGAAATGATACTCCTCTGAATAATGCATCCAAAAAACAAAAGCTCGCAGTAATAAATGCCGCCTCCCATGATGAAATGACAGCTGTAGAAGGCCATGAAAAAAAAAACAGAGCTTGGTTATGGATTAGGGACTGTCCAACACATGAAACACTTTTTATTTTAAGAAAATAAAGTCACAAAGTCAAAGCAGAGTACCATATTGAAGAGTTCTAAGAGACAGTTGGGAGAGGTGTCAGAGTAATATAAATTGCTGTGAATCTGAGTCAATGGCGTAATATAGAGTCAGTACATTAAAGGATCTCCTCCCCCTTATAGCAGTGCAAGCTGAGGGCCTACAGGATATCACACACTTTGTTCCTGGATATTTGAACGAGTCCCTGGTGCGTTGCATGCCGCGAAAAAATTTCATATCCTAAAGAGCATGCAGAGGTCCTTGACAGAAAAGCAGACCGATCGCACCGGAAATTCTACTGCGTCACCTCTGCCACAGTGCCCTGTACGTGGAGTAATCTATTCGTTCAGCTGCGTAGTTGCTGCATAAGTGGGCCGTGTTCATAAGGTTTAGTTTCTCTATTTTCATGAAGCGAGGTGTTCAGGCTCACGTGCAACGTGTCGAACCTCTACTACAACAGTCCTCAACGAAAAGGTCTCAGATTTCTCGTGTTCCCGAAGAATATAAAACTATGACCGTAATGCGTGCGACTCGTCGGCAGAATCGGACAGGGCGGCACGAACGGCACACTTGTTTTTAGTGAGTTCCGCGTGCTTAATGTACGGTACCACAGCATACTGCTACTGCGTCAACCAGAACAGCCGCGCGACCGATGAGCCAATAAGCAACTATGCTGCTCTACAGTACGCGCTAAATACGATTGGCGCCCGAGGCAAGAGACTGGACACAGCTTGATTTTTTATATGGAAATGTTTTAGGAGCTTGCTCGGCTAGCTTCTTATGCTCGCGCCTTGTCCCGCGGCGGCGATGGCGGCGGCGGTGTGTACATGCCGCTCAAGGCGCCGGCTTTCCGGTGATTTCAAGAATGCTCACTAGATGGCGGCGCCACTCAAGGCGACGTACACCACTCTCAGCACGTGCGCTCCATTTCTCTTCGCCGGAAGCTCAGGCAGTGAACACTCTTCGTTACCGCTAGACCGCATGAACACCGCACAAGCCAAGGCAGCAGCGCGGCGGGCCCGCAACGCATCAGCAGCTCGGGCTCGCCGCCAAGACCCTGCGGCGACAGCCTGGGAGGCCGAAGCGAAGAGTGCTCGCCGTCAAGCAAACCCGGAGCTGTGGGCCAGCGAAGCAGAAGCGAAGAGGGCTCGCCGTCAAGCAAACGTGAAGCTGCGGGCCAGCGAAGCAGAAGCGAAGAGGGCTCGCCGTCAAGCAAACGTGAAGCTGCGGGCCAGCGAAGCAGAGGCGAAGAGGGCTCGCCGTCAAGCAAACCCGGAGCTGCGGGCCAGCGAAGCAGAAGCGAAGAGGGCTCGCCGTCAAGCAAACGTGAAGCTGCGGGCCAGCGAAGCAGAGGCGAAGAGGGCTCGCCGTCAAGCAAACCCGGAGCTGCGGGCCAGCGAAGCAGAAGGGAAGAGAGCTCGCCGTCAAGCAAACGTGAAGCTGCGGGCCAGTGAAGCAGAGGCGAAGAGTGCTCGCCGTCAAGCAAACCCGGAGCTGCGGGCCAGCGAAGCAGAAGCGAAGAGGGCTCGCCGTCAAGCAAACGTGAAGCTGCGGGCCAGCGAAGCAGAGGCGAAGAGGGCTCGCCGTCAAGCAAACCCGGAGCTGCGGGCCAGCGAAGCAGAGGCGAAGAGGGCTCGCCGTCAAGCAAACGTGAAGCTGCGGGCCAGCGAAGCAGAGGCGAAGAGGGCTCGCCGTCAAGCAAACCCGGAGCTGCGGGCCAGCGAAGCAGAAGCGATGAGGGCTCGCCGTCAAGCAAACGTGAAGCTGCGGGCCAGCGAAGCAGAAGCGAAGAGGGCTCGCCGTCAAGCAAACGTGAAGCTGCGGGCCAGCGAAGCAGAAGCGAAGAGGGCTCGCCTTCAAGCAAACGTGAAGCTGTGGGCCAGCGAAGCAGAGGCGAAGAGGGCTCGCCGTCAAGCAAACCCGGAGCTGCGAACCAGCGAAGCAGAAGCGAAGAGGGCTCGCCGTCAAGCAAACCCGGAGCTGCGGGCCAGCGAAGCAGAAGAGGGCTCGCCGTCGAGCAAACGCGGAGTTTCAGGTGCACAAGGAGACAGGTGACGCCTGGCGTACACTCGTCCCCAAGTACGAGTGCGGTGCCCTGCCTCCGCGATGCTCTGCTGCTGCGTGGTGGAAAATTGCGGAATCGCGGACCTCCACTTCCGATTTCGACGTTCCCCACTGGTGGCGCTCTCCCCTACATGAAAAAGGTCCATTCAATATATTGACGCTGAGGCTGCTTCTAAGCGTCTGTGGTAGCGAGCGAGCCACGAAGAGCGTCTGCTTTCTCGCGTTCCATCTTTCTCCGTGGTGGTGGCGCAACGCGTGCCTCTCGTGCACGCGCACGAGACAGAGACACGAGCGCTGAAGTTCGCCTGGAAGGGACAGTAAAAGAAGAGACGCCAGTGTGTGTGTTGAACGCTCTTAGCGACTCACTTTTTGTTAACCCTATTTTCGGGCAGAACTTCGCCCACAATAAATCTCTTCTTATACCCTCCTACCGCTACATTCTGGTGGAGGTGCGGGGTATGTTTGGAAGTCCCCTGCGCGGAAGAGACCGGAGCCCCGATCCTCAGCTATTGGAGCCCGGAGAACTGACTCCTGTACACCAGCGCTCCAGCCGCCGCCTCCGAGGAGACCCGCCTGAATTCGGACCCCTTCCCGCTGCTACGACAACGCAGGCAATGTCCACTGTCGACACCGCAACAATGACTAGCCCGGCGACATCATCTGATCTCGTCGTGTACCCGCCGCGCGTGCCCAAGTCGTTCCACGGCGACATTTACGAAGACGTCGAGGATTGGCTGGAGCACTTCGAGAGGGTCGCAGACGTCAACGGTTGGGACCGCGCACGGAAACTTCGCCACGTGTACTTCGCGTTGGAGGATGCAGCAAGGACATGGTACGAGAATCACGAGGCCGTTATGACATCATGGGAAGAGTTTCGACGACATTTGCTTGCTGCATATGCCAGTACCGATCGCCGAGAGAAGGCGGAAAATGCCCTACAAGCCAGGAACCAACGCACGAACGAGAGCGTCGGCATGTATATTGAGGACATGTGCCGTCTGTTCAAACGTGCCGATCCAAACATGACGGAAGACAAGAAGTTGCGGCATCTCCTGCGTGGCGTGAAAGAGGAGCTTTTTGCGGGACTGGTCCGCAATCCGCCGCGCACTGTTGCAGAGTTTCGCACCGAAGCGACTACGATAGAAAAGGCATTGCAGCAGCGCGCCCGTCACTACAACCGTGACACCAGTGGCGCGCCTGTTAACGTCTTTTCCGCTGGCATAGGCAGTAACGCGGAGGCGCTGAGAGAGCTGGTCCGATCTATCGTGCAGGAAGAGCTTCGGAAGCTGCAGCAACCACAAGTCGCCCCGACTGTTTCCTCTCTCGCCGCCGTCATTCGGGATGAGGTTAGGCACGCCGTGTTACAACCGCAGCCGGATGTGCAGCCTGTCTCACTCGAGCAACCACTGCAGGAAAGTCGTGTGTCGACATACGCCGACATGCTACGCCAACCAGCCCTACAGAACGCCTCATTCGCCGCTCCGAGTCGCCGCCTACCGGCTCCGCGCAGTACATCTCACCAGGGAGAGTTCAGGCCCCGAAAAAGCGACGTGTGGCGCACGCCCGACAGGACGCCACTCTGCTTTCATTGCGGAGAAGCCGGACACCTTTACAGATGGTGCCCATATCGACGGGTTGGTCTTCGCGGGTTCTCTATCAACGCGCCTTGCCCCCGTAACGGCGAACGACCGATGGAGATCGAAGACTACCTAACGAGAAGTCGACTTCCAGCTGCCGGTCCCCAACACGAGCCACGGTCATCAGCGCCTGCTCGCTACCGGTCGCCTAGTCCGCGACCATCTTCAAGTTCACCAAGGCGTCGTTCAGTAAGCCCGCGTCAGGAAAACTAAAGCCAGCGACCTGGGGAGGCAAGGCCGCTGACGTTCGCCAAAGTGAAGATCCTCCGTCAAGGGCCCAGCGCAGCAGCGACGAACCGAAAGAGACGACTAAGATAAGTACGCAGAGAATTTCTTCAGATTTGCTTATTGCCGTGGACGGGCGTGAATCGAATGCTTTGGTAGATACCGGTGCTGATTATTCCGTGTTAAGCCACGCACTCGCAAAGGAGCTCAAAAAGGTACTGACACCGTGGAGTGGAGCGCAAATACGTACGGCAGGCAGTCACCTCATTACACCTCTGGGAAAATGCACGGCAAGAATCTTGATTCGAGGTGTTACTTACGTCTGCGAATTTATAGTACTTCCTGAATGCTCGAGGGACGTAATACTCGGAATGGATTTTCTGCAGTCAAACGGTGCCATAATCGACCTCCAGAAGGCTAGCGTTTCATTCTCGACGAATCTGGCCATTGACACGAGGGACGCTGATGATCCGGACTGCACTGCCTTGCGGGTTGTAGACACCGACGTAACTGTGCCACCACGATGCAGTTTGCTGGTTCGCGTAAGGAACGAAGCATTCGTCGATTCTGAGGGTATAGCGGATGGCAATATTGATCTACTACTGAAAAAAGGTATCTGCGTAGCTCGAGGCATCATTCGCTTATGTGACGGGCATGCCAATTTATTGCTGACAAATTTCGGCAATGAACTTCAGCATGTCGCCAAGAACACTGCCATCGCCTTCCTTCACAGTATTAGTGCAGTGACAAGCGTATGTAGCCTGGAGTCAGGGCCGCCTGCTGAGAAAACTACGCACGACGCCGCAGCAGCAGTTACGATCAGCCCACATCTATTGCCAGCCGAGAAGAAGATCATGGAAGACCTCATAAATGATTTTGCAGAATGCTTCTCTACATCGTCAAGAGTGCGGCGCACGCAGATGGTTAAACACCGTATCATAACAGACGAAGTGACCCGGCCTGTGTACCAGCACCCGTACAGAGTATCGCCGAAGGAACGAGAAGTTATAAAGAGACAAGTGGAAGAGATGCTTGAGGACGATGTCATTCAGCCGTCCAACAGCCCATGGGCATCTCCGGTAGTTCTTGTCCGAAAAAAGGATAACACATTGAGATTCTGTGTCGATTACCGAAAACTTAACAGCGTCACAAAGCGGGATGTATACCCCTTGCCCCGTATCGATGACGCATTGGACCGGCTACGACATGCTAAATTTTTCTCCTCATTGGACTTAAAAAGCGGATATTGGCAAATTGAAGTGGACGAAAGGGATCGGGAAAAAACAGCTTTCGTCACCCCAGACGGACTGTACGAGTTCAAGGCACTTCCATTCGGCCTCTGTTGCGCGCCAGCAACATTCCAGCGAATGATGGATAGTGTCCTGTCGGGTCTCAAATGGCAGTCTTGCTTAGTGTACTTGGATGACGTTGTCGTTTTCTCTGCAACCTTCGAACAGCACGTCGAGCGACTACGTTCAGTACTCCAGGCTATCCAATCGGCCGGCTTGACGATTAAACCTGAGAAGTGCAATATTGGATTTGAAACGCTCCGTTTCCTGGGTCATGTCATCAGCGCGCAAGGTATTGGACCGGACCCCGAGAAGACAGCAGCCGTCGCGGGATTTCCCAGGCCTAAAGGCAAAAAGGAGGTGCGCAGCTTTTTGGGCTTGTGCGCTTACTACAGGCGATTTGTCGAAAATTTCTCGAAAATTTCAGAACCCTTAACGAGACTCACGAAAGAAGACGTACCTTTCGTTTGGCATCCTGAACAAGAAGCAGCTTTCAATGAATTAAAGCAACGTTTGCAAGCCCCACCCATCCTCGCCCACTTTGACGAGACCGCGGACACAGAAGTCCATACAGACGCAAGCAATCTCGGTCTCGGCGCAGTTCTAGTTCAATGGCAAAACGGAGAAGAGAAGGTCATAGCGTATGCTAGCCGCACTCTCTCGAAAGCTGAACGAAACTACTCTGCGACAGAGAAAGAATGTTTGGCAGTCATATGGGCCATCGGCAAATTCAGACCGTATCTCTATGGCAGGCCGTTCCGCGCAGTCAGCGATCATCACTCACTTTGCTGGCTGGCAAGCCTGAAAGACCCATCGGGACGACTTGCGAGGTGGAGCCTCAGGCTGCAAGAGTACGATGTTACTGTTGTTTACAGGTCCGGGAGAAAGCATAACGACGCTGATTGCTTGTCACGCTCCCCAGTCGATTCTACCCCCTCAGAAGAAGACGATTTCCCATCACTTTGCGTCATGGAAGCGTCGGAAATCGCCAAGCATCAACAGGCGGACTCCGAGCTGATCCCACTCATAAAATATCTTCAAGGGCATAACGTTGACGCTCCACGTGTATTCAGGAGAGGACTGTCCTCGTTCTGCCTCCTAGGTGATACGCTCTACAAGAGGAACTTCCAACACAACGATGAGAAGTTCTTGCTCGTTGTACCGTCATCCATGCGGCCTGAAGTATTGGAAGCCTGCCATGATGAACCGTCCTCAGGTCACTTGGGCGTCAGCCGAACATTCGCCAGAATTCACTCAAAGTATTACTGGCCGAAGTTATTAGCCTCAGTTCAGAATTATGTGAAGACTTGTCGCGAATGTCAAAGGCGCAAAACACCACCTGTAAAGCCGGCCGGACTTCTTCACCCCATAGACCCACCTAAAACTCCCTTCCAACAGGTTGGGATGGATCTTCTTGGACCGTTTCCCACGTCATCAACTGGGAAGAGGTGGATCATCATCGCGACTGATTACCTCACGCGATATGCTGAAACTGGTTGCCTTGAGCGGGCAACGGCATCGGAAGTTGCCACGTTTTTTATTCAAAATATAGTCCTTCGTCATGGCGCCCCAATGGTTGTGATTACAGATCGAGGAGCAGCGTTTACAGCTGAACTCATGAAGTGCTTGCTCACGATGACCAACACCAGCCACAGGAAAAGCACTGCATACCATCCGCAAACCAATGGCTTGACGGAACGCCTAAACCGGACCATTGCTGATATGTTGTCTATGTATGTTGACCTCGAACATAAGACCTGGGACCAAATCTTGCCTTACGCTACCTTTGCCTATAATACGGCCCCACAGGAAACAACTCGCGTAACCCCGTTTCAACTAGTCTATGGCCGCACAGTCACGACGACACTTGATGCAATGTTGCCGGTACATAATGACAACTTCGATCCATCCGACATTGACCAGTTCTTACAGAGAGCAGAAGAAGCCCGTCAATTAGCCCGATTCCGAATACGTCAACAGCAAATAAAGGACGCAGGCTACTACAACGAGCGCCGCAGGGACCTTCAATACCAGCCAGGCGACAAAGTGTGGGTTTGGACACCAGTACGACGCCGCGGTCTGTCCGAAAAGCTCCTACGACGGTACTTTGGTCCATATGAAGTCATTCGCCGAATAAGTGACTTGACTTACGAAGTCACCCCTGACGGCCACAAGCGCTTTACTCCAGAAACTGTTCACATAGTTCGCATGAAGCCCTACTATGAAAGACAGTGACAAAGCTCTTCTCATTTTCATGCTCTCCAAAGCGAACGCATCGGGACGATGCGTACTCGGAGGGGGACTAATGACGCTGAGGCTGCTTCTAAGCGTCTGTGGTAGCGAGCGAGCCACGAAGAGCGTCTGCTTTCTCGCGTTCCATCTTTCTCCGTGGTGGTGGCGCAACGCGTGCCTCTCGTGCACGCGCACGAGACAGAGACACGAGCGCTGAAGTTCGCCTGGAAGGGACAGTAAAAGAAGAGACGCCAGTGTGTGTGTTGAACGCTCTTAGCGACTCACTTTTTGTTAACCCTATTTTCGGGCAGAACTTCGCCCATAATAAATCTCTTCTTATACCCTCCTACCGCTACAATATTGCCTTTAAAGTGGCCAGAATTATAGCATATGGCGTCGTCATCTGCAGCGCGGTAGCACATCGTAAAGGGGATCCTTAGCCTTCAGTACATACCCATTATGAACTGCAGTGTACCTCAGTATTACCACTATAGCTCTTCCTTTTACAAGGTGAAATTTTGAAGCTTAAGCAAAAGTCGGGTACTTTCTTAAAACTAACGAAAATTGTGGAACAGTCGGGTACTTTCTTAAAACGAACGAAAATTGTGGAACACATGCTACATTCATGAGTTGCGTCAGCCTCTCAAACACATTTTCGTGAAGTGCACAATCTTTACATTCGGCGAGAAGAACATCTGCACAATATCGCACTTTATTAGATGTTGTATTTTGAACCAAGACAACCGTTTCAAACATGCCACCTCACACAGTTCTTTGCAGAACGGATCCTTATGCAGGCGTCTCAATCGGAGACTCGATAAAGACTTCCTTGTCGACTGGTCTCAACATCGGAGAGACCAAGCACATTGCCCTAGTTTTACATATAAGCACTATATCACAATTCGTGCGGAGTACATGCATTCTTCCAAGTTTTAAAAATTTACTCGGCAAGCAAACTATCAAACGATCTATTATGAAATGACGTACTTTTTGCGACATATCGGTAACGTATCTCAAAAACAAGTCAAATAAACCAATACCCATGGATCACATTGAATCACTATTCAAGCAATGTCTTCGTTCTTTCTCATATATATTCAGTATACTCATTTACGTTTTAATACGTTTTTCCCGGCTGAAAAAAACAACACCTCCCTTAATTATTCTGCATCACTGTGCGCAGAGCGCAACGACTGTTAACTGGCTTGCTGTGACACCATTTCTGTTCTTACGCCTTTAAGAATGCATTTTTTAATAAAATACATACACATTTTAAAAACACAACGACAGATGGGCGCCTGTCTTCCGATAGGAATTCTATATCGAGGCGAAAGTAATTACCCGCTGCCAAAACAACAATGAGCAATGAGCAAGGTCTCATTCACTAATGATTAAATTGTAAACTTAAAGCGCAGACGGTTAGACGAAATTTAAGCTATTAATCACCGAACTAAAATGTCGATATCAAAATTCACCATATCGAATGCACAGAAAATGAGGTAGTGTTCTGCGTTAGACACGCGATTTCCGTGGAGAAGTGACGAAATTTGAAATAAGGAGCCTCGGAGAAGAATGCTGGCAACCGAAAACAGCAACTCGCCCGAAATGTACATGTGGGCCCTTTATTCTTTCCTCGTGCTGCATGCTATTTCCTGTTGAATAAATAGGCTCCCGCCATATTAACTGCACAAAGTGCCGACGTGGGAGTCATCGAGAAACTTTGCTGTTTATCAAGAAAGCAAACGCACTCTTTCCCAGTGTAGTTTGTCAGGAGCTAGTGTTGACGACGCCGAGGCATGGGCCGAGCGCTTATGTCTGGCAGGCATTCGTCCTCGGAAGCCAAGTTCGGACACTGTATTGACTGCGAAAGCTACAGAGACAAGCATCAAGGTCATCGCAATTTGATGCTGTTATTTTAATTACATTCAAACTGGCAGCGCTCCGCGATATGTAGGGTGAAAATATTGACAGCGTCTCAAAAAGAATACACAAGGACATTTTACCTTAATGGGACGCACATCAGCCAAAGGGGAATGGAACGCTCGCAGCCTTCGCTGGCAACGCTCGATGTCTCGTGCCACTCACGTTCCTACGAGAGGCACGAGAGACGAAAGGGAAAAAGAGGTTCGCCGTAGATCCTGAAGATGTAAAAATAGAAGAAGAAAAAAGTTTATACTGCGGTTCAAACTGATGCGAACGTTCGCAAAATAAGCAGTTCCCGCTTAGAAACGAAGGCACCTGTTCTGACATATATAATATTGTACCCACTCAGTCTTTTTGCTATCTATATAGCAAAACTTGCCTAGGTCTATAAAAAAATACCCATGCCACATAACTGCTACTTATTCCAAGCGTAGCTTCCGCGTTTTTAGGCTGCTGCCCGTGTCCATGGCAAGCCAACATATCGTAAGCCTGGCTGAAGCTTTTATGAAGTAATAACCGCTGCATGCGCCACAGAAAGTGAGTTTTCTAGCGGCTTCTCTCTTCTTGGAAAAATTCGAAGACATCTATTCAATCGTATATTTCGGCGCTTGATGTTGGTTCCCGTTCGTGCTTGGCATGTGTCTTCGTATCACTAATCAACTACCAGACATTGTCTTTTTTCGTTTAATTGCAACCAGACAGAGAGACAACCAAGGCCAAGCGGTCTTTAACAACTGCATAAGTCTGTGCCGAAACTTGTGACTTCACGAAAAGCACTTTATGAACATGCTGCATGACCATCAACACTTTTTGTATACAACACCTAGAAAAACGGAAGACCTCGTCTTCCACGGTAATCTTATAGCACAGAACGGTGTGTTCATGACAGTCTTGCTCAAGGACGCTGGTTATTATTAACTGTGCAGTATTATGCTCCGGTGAAAATTAGATATTCAATAGTGCGTTTGAAAATATCAGCGCGTTTGAAATATCAACGCGTTGAAAATATTCTCAATAAAGCCATACATTTCTTTTTATTCAGCTGGCGTGGGCTTTCATTCCATCATCAGATACCGCTGAACTATCAGAGCAATTTATTTGGCTTGTACCCGAACACTTCGTATTGGTCGTTCCTGTGCAGTTACTTCTGTTAGTGGTGAAAAAAACGTAGGTGAACCCAATATTTATAGGAATGTCATTAACGTCGCTAGGGCCAAGAGCGTTTTGTGCGCTCTTGATTGAATTGGGCAGACGCTAACTGCAGGCAGACTAGCACATACGCGCTTATCCTATGCGGGTATGTGCCACACGAGTTCTTTCTTTCGTTCTTTTTCTTTCTTTCTTTCTTTCTGTGCAACGTATTTGTAAACCAAGTTCTTTTTGTGTGAATTAACTGTGGCCCCTACCTTCGTATCCCTGGTTCGGACTACCATATACAACGCAACGCGCGCATAGCCAACTTCATTATTTTGGATTAATTCTTGTTCCAGTTAATTCGATCTCTGTTATACTAAAATTATCCCTCGATACTGTATTCATCACATAAAAAGGTTAACACGTTGGTTTTATTTGAGTTTTATTCTTGTTCGGGCTTTCTCTGTGGGACTTATGGACGAACCCACCCGATGGCATATCAGGGCTCTCCAGCATGGAACCTAGTATCCCTTGGTTATAGCGCCATGAAAACGAAAAGTGCACTGATCAAGGTTGCACAAATTAAGGCGAGAACCACGGAAAAATTGCATTGAGTAAGGCGAGGACCGCATGGTGGCTTATGTTTTTATTTCTAGTCATGATATATAAAGAGAAAGAAGACAGAAACTATATCACTATAGTTCAATACTGTAATACGATTTTTGGTCATCGCTTCTGCTTTTGATGAGCGATATCTAGTGCGATAGAAACCTTAAGGCATAGACTCAGACGCTAGCTACAGCAGCGGGTGAGTTTAAAATATTTTTCTGCAAGATAAGCGGCGGCCTTGCAATAAATCTGCTCCTAGCAAGCATTTTGATACCGCCTGTTATCAAACCATTTGTGCGGGAAATCACAAGCATCACGTTTTTTTCCATAGGAACAAACAAAAACTGCTGTAATCAGTCAGTGATAATGTATTGTATATATCAGTCATCACTTCAGTCAGGATGAACTGTGAACGACATAAAGACTTCGTAATCTATGAAACGCTGTTCCATTCCATTAAGATAACGCACTAACCAACTCTATCCTGAAGGCAATGCTGCCCACATTAATGCAATTTGGACTTATAGGAAGCGCAAAACCCACTCAACGAACAGCAAGAAAGCGCGCGACGACAATTACGTAACCATCAAAATAATTGACTCAGTTTCACGCTACGAAACCACTTTGTGGTAATGAATAAAGCCTTTCTGAGGGCTCAGTAAACTTCGTCGACCTGAGGTTGCTAAACATGCAGCGACACCACACAGTACACAGATGTCTACCATTATCGCCTCCATTGCAAATGAGACCCTAGCGGAAGGGTTCGAAACCGCGTACTTTTTGGCAGCAGTTGAGCAACACAGCCACTGCAGCAACTTCGGGCTGTCCAGAGAGCCTGCGAGAGGGCGGAGGGCCACGGTCTTCCTGTCCCTGCGTGGGAGCGGCCCACAACTGCTACAGGATCCCCTAGAAGGGGACGTCCAACTGCAGTTTCTCAGGACCAAAAT
Organism: Hyalomma asiaticum; assembly: GCA_013339685.2. NCBI lineage: Eukaryota > Metazoa > Arthropoda > Arachnida > Ixodida > Ixodidae > Hyalomma > Hyalomma asiaticum. Next base: position 14,182 of record JABSTT010002819.1, read on the forward strand.
AAAGTTCTGTGCCTGCCTGCTGCAGCAACGCGGCAAACCAAGCGCTAGAAGGTCATCACATAGCGTGAAAAAAAGCTATATTCACTACCCCAGCCATATGGTGTCTTATTAAAACCAGTGTTGCAACTTTGAGGCTCTTTTCTATTCCTCATCATGTACATCAGGAATAAGAGCCTGCACAAAGGACATTCCTGTCTAAGTGGTCTTCGTATATCAGTGTGTTCGTTGATACTTAGCCATTCCCATTCTCCGCGGACGGTATTTTGTTGGGGCAGCTAGCTCAAGAACCCTATGCAGTCATTCCCTATGCCGGCATCTTCCTATACATGACATAAAGTGTTTAGATACACATGATGATATTCGCTACTAATGTTCAAAACGCCAGGTATGAGTGTCCCTATTCTATCTGGGTATGGAAATAAGCGGTAATGGGCACAGAAAAAGCGGGCTACTTGAATATCTTTGTGGACCTGCGCGGAATTTTCGCCTGCGACATGTTCCTCACAAACCGATGTGAGATCTCACCAAAGCTATTTCATTTTATTTTTTGTTGTGCATAATTTCCTATCTGATGTGTGAACAGCTCATTTGTATCCTTTCTCCAACATCCGGAATAGGTAATGCCCCCAGACCAGGGAATTTATTGATTGTTCAATAGCTTTAGAAAGACAACACATATAGTTCATGCAACCTAGGGCAGCCACACACAATAAAGATATTTCTTTAAGAACCATCCTACATTTTTACTACCCTTTCGCGCATATTTTTATCCGTTTTCTTCTACAGGTCGCGCTTTCATTTGAAAAGGACGACGACAACGACAAAACCCTTGCGCGTGTTTCGAAGATTCTTATGTTACGGGAGAGAACGCCCTGCAAGAACCAGTTTTCCTGCAAGTCTCCGTCCGTTCACCCCTCACCGAAAAGCTATAGTCTCTTCTCCTGGCGCTGACTGGTTCGCAGCTGCTCTAGCTCATCCCTCCTGCGACACCAGGCAAGAACTTCTCCTCCTGGTTCGTCTTGGCGTGCCGGCTTGGCCGAAGATGGCAACGACAGCTTGGTCAGCACAACACACGGTTGACCAAATGGAAAGAGGTCTGCAGCCCGGACCAGACCGACAAGGAATTCAGCCGACGCAAATAGCTCAGAGTCCAGCAAGGCGGCGTGCTAGTGGCTGGACCAACGTCGTGACTCCTGTCTGCCGGATGTGGCACCTGCATAAGGACGACAGCGGCATCCTTGAGCGAGACACCCTGGACCTGTGCAGCCACAGGAACTTCAAGGTGCTCGGACCACACGAGTTCGCCGTCAGCAGTCCTCTGGGACCTCTACGTGCTCAAGGGATCGTCGTGTTCGTCGGTCCCTTCCGGCTGCATGCTCCTCATGACATCCTCGAAGAGGCGCTACACCGGTATCATGGTCTTCGCAGGGATCGACGCTGTCCGCGGCGGTGCGACCCCGTGACCGTGCTCATTCGTCCGTGTCTCGGATTCCAACGAGGACACGCCTGCTTCAGTGTGAGGCGCCCCTGAGGTGGTGGTGCTGCCGACAGGCAGCACCAAGCTAACGATATTTTCTTCATGTATTGCGTAGTAATTTTATTATTAGATGGATATATTTGCTTATCATTGTTTTGAACGGACCTCGACATATATGTGTAATAAATCACAACGTCGGTTCTGAGCAGTGCGTTATCTCTAAGTGCCTCTGTGGCACCTCGTATTCAGCCTACCGCATGCCGCATGACATGGCGTAAGCAGCGGTAGCACAACTTGCTACCTGTTTGACTTGATTTCCGGGGTTAACGTCCCGAAACCACGATATGATTATGACAGACGCCGTAGTGGAGAGCTCCGGAGATTGGGACCGCCTGGGGTTGTCTAATATGCAGCGATATCATATACCTTGCATTGAGTTACACTTATATTTGAAAAAAAAAGCAGTGGGGTTTTTCTCAGAAAATTGCTGCGCCAAGCGTAGCTGTAATGCGTAAGCGCCCAACACAAGCCAATAAAGAAAAAATAAATAGAAAACAAATTGGCTGAGTGCGGTGACACGACATTTCACTCAGGTGGATTTTACGTGCGTGTTCATTTCTGTCACTCGGTTTTAACGTTGATGAAGATGGCAATACTAGGATGTGAACATTAAACAGTTAAGGCCAAAGCACCAACGGCCTCATTAGAAGCTAAGTGTTACCAGTCATCCCGTCAAACCCTGACGTATCAAAACCGGTGATAAAACTTCTAATTCTAGTCTCGTTCACATGGTATTACGAAAGAACTTTCAGGTTTCTGCAGAGGATGGAGCGCAGTGGCAGCGTAGACTTGATTTCACTGCATGCTCGAATTCACGTGATGGGTCCCGCCCCATCACGTGAACATGAACATAGGTGGCTCCTTATCTCACCATCATCTTTCATCAATCTTTTTTTTTCTTAACCTTTCCCCTTCCCCAGCGTAGAGTAGCATGCTGAGCAAATTACAGCTCAACCCAGCCTTCCTGAATTTCTCCCAATGAACCTCTCTCTCATAGGTCGTTAATGACGTGCTCCCCTTGTTCTTCACCACACATTGTCTGCTTTTTCTGCTTCCTCTTTCTTATCGTCCTCATCAGCTTTTGTTTTCGTCTGCATCGTCCCTTTTCAGTCGAGGCCCTGCCATCCATCGGCTTCCCCACTTGATCACTACTCCTTCACAGTGCTCTCCCTCTCCTTCCTGTTCTTTTTTCTTGTCAAATTCCATATTTTGTTCCTTTTTTGTTGTTTTGGCGATCTCTCTTCTGCTCGTCTTTTCGTTTTCTTCTCCTCCCCCTTTTTTTCTCGTGTTCATCGATCAAGCTACAGCCATTGCCTCACAAATATATGATCGCCGGAAGCACACCCACGATAAAACAGAGCCGTGGCATAGAATGCTACTTGCCCAAACGCACTTGTGATAGTAAGGGATGGATTCGCACAGTTGCTATTGATCTGTGCTCACATCCATGCAGGCATCGAGTATTTCCAATTTTTTTTCTCGCGATAACGTCCGTAGCGTTTACGGGCACCAGTGGTGGCGACGATGGCAGTGGACACCATCACGACTAGTTTCGGCCATTATGAGGATCACATAGCAGCTTGGTAGCATGATTTCATGGAGGGGCGGCAGGGGCCTATCATCTAACATAGTTAAGGGGCCATCATATTGAAAACCCGACACGATGAACATTTACGTCACAAATAACTATGATACAATACACCGATCTCTTGTCAAATGCGAAGCCGTCTTGATGGCGAAGCCTCTCCCCATTGTGGTAACCAATTCATTTGAATTGGTTACCGAAATGGGGGTAACCACAATGGAGATAACCATTGCGGTTACCACAATGGAGATAACCAATTCATTTGAATATACTAGAGGGAAAACTGGCGCTAGTGTCTATGGGAGTTTCAAACAAGGCGGTTGAGCCTGCATGGGAATGATGGGTATGACATGGATTTGCCTAGTCTTCGTTCTTCTGGCTTCATATCGCTTTGCGACTTCAAAAAAATAGGTCGTTTACGACATATTGCACTAAAATGGAAGATATTGGAATAATCATGTGCGTGCGCAAGTACTAGTTGCTTTTTCGCGGTTAGAAAAATACTGAACGCTCAGAAATTTAGCAATATTGTGCGATATGGCAATGTTGCCTGCTCTGCTTGTGCCCAGATTTAGCAGCGTCCATACAGGTTTAAGTTCCAGATGTAGTTGTGTTCGAACTTAAAGATTTTTGCTCTTGTAAGTGACGTGCTGACATTTTTAAGTGTGTAAAAGGTAGATGTGTCTTCAAAATATAACAAACGGGCTTTCGCTCGCTTCTTTTAGTGCATGGCAAGTGCTCTACTGTATTTTTACAATCTATATGCATGGGTCAATCCCCTGAGCGATGCCGTAGCAGGAGCGCAGTATCGCCCATCGTTTGATGGTTGGTTTTATGAAAAAAAAAAGAAAACGTGATGTTAAATAAACAGCCGCGCCGTTAAACTCCGTCGGGAACTGCCCCTGAGACTATCTGAGCTGACTTTTTGAGCGTCGTCCGCAGGCGCGTCTGCCTATCCTCCACTCGGCGTCTACTACGCGCGATAACTGTGCGCCTGCTTGGCGCGTTCGGTCAGCGTTAAATTAATCAGACAGCGGAATTGAAATGCCGTAGTACAAGATATACGAACAGCCTACTGACAAGGAATGTATGTCAGCCGTGAAAGCAACCCTACGGTTACAGATTCTATCGCATCTGATACAAACAAACAACAGCAAAACCGCATCGATAAGGCTCGCGAGACGCAGCGCGAATATTTCTAAAGTTGGGTAAAATACCGCTGCAAATAATATGTGTAGCCATCCATCAACAAACGCAACAACGAAACTGCATATCACCTCATCATTGCAAGCGCTGCCTTCGTCGCGTAATGAAAGAGTGTAGTAACGTCACTCGCGTCACTGAAGTTAAAAAAACAGGAATAAACAAATCCAGCAAAACGTTTGAAGCCGCAGGCACGAAGACTAGACAAATCCATGTCATACCCATCATTCCCATGGCATCGTCACGATCGTAGCGCCAGTTTTCCCTCTAGTATTTTAGTAGGAAACTCTATGATCCCTCCCTCCATCCATCCATCCGCCGTGTAGCGCCCACACCCGCACTGCACATGCGCATCCTCCTCCCTCTCCTCTCGGTATTCCTCCTCTCCTATCCGAACGGCGCGCGTTGACTATGGAAATGCTCTTTCTTCGATGAACGCTTTACCAGCTCGCAAGGAACGAGAACGCACCCTCGCCCGCGAGAGACAACGCTGACGCAGGCAGCGTCTGCTAGCGTCTTGTATTTTTTTGTATGGCACGGCCATTGTTGGGATTCTGGACCGTATTTCATGTTGCTTTTTTTAATCATTGTATCGGTTCTCGTTCAACGCTATAACCATCTTATCGCCCACCCCTGCCCAAAGTCTGGCACTAAGACTGGCAGGCTTTTCCTAAATAAATAAATAAATAACTCACGTTCATTTGTCATTACTGCGCTAGCTATAGGTTATTCAAACGTTTAGAACGTAAAATGCCCTTCGCACCAATTCTCAATGCAGCGCGATCTGCTCTTGCGGGCTCGAGTTGACAATTTCGCTTCTTTGATTTCTAGAATTTTTCTCCCCTGGTTTAGGCACCTCGAGTGTAAAACAAGGACCATCTTGTTTGGAGCGCGCGAATCGAGCAGATCAGCCTTTCATAATGTAAGCGCTAGTCCATCCGTAAAATGCAGCTTCCGTAGCCCATTCATATTCTGCCCGATGCTGATCAGGTAACAAATTGTTCAATGAAACGACACACCTTTCGTGCTTGCGAGCGACCGCAGCATTGAAGCAAGGTGCTTTGGTTTGCGTGAACATACATTAAACACAAAAACAAAAGGATAGCTGACTATACGCAAAGGAAGATGAAGGGACAGAAGCTACGTTAGCGCGCTATGACGAGCATTTGTTTTTTTTTTTTTTTTGAGGGGGGTGGGGGTGGGGTTACGTATTCGCGTTTCCGCAATGACGCCACGCGTTAGTCTGTTCCAGTAGTTCCGTGCAGCGCTATGGAAGCTACAAGCCCCTTCGGCCAACCAAGAAAGTGAACACACGTTAAACGTATCCTTCCGCTTCATGGCACCTGGCAGTGGTGGAGAGAGAGAAATTCTTAAATTGAAAAGATGAGAAAAACACGGGATAGAAAACTGTCTCTCGTCTAGGAGGACATCTCAACCGTACTGCGCGGGGGGATGGGGGACTAAAGCATAGAAATAATTAAAACAAAGTAGAACTGAGAGGAGACAGACATGGGCGTAGGAATCATGCTCTGCAGTGGCAGCTGCAGCCTTGGAGGGAGTGAGGCCCCTATTGGCAGGAGTGGCTCGAAGGTGCGTGTCCGCACAATGACGTTTCGTGTCGCTTCTCAAGAATTCTGCGCTCGTTGGCCTCGTAGCCTTGGCTGTGCTGCATGGAACTAGTGAAACAGAGTATAGCCGCTGCGATGACGTGGCGGCACCCCACGGGGCTGCAGCAACTACGTCAGCGAGTGAAGCAATGGTAGTTCGCCGCTTTTTACGTGGTCCGTGCCCGACCAATGCCGTGACCTGAAGAGAACAGGCGCTTCCCAACTGTATTTTGAGACTTAATTGCGAGTTCCCTAATGCATGCACTGCAATATTTGGCTGACGTGTCCACAGGAACCTCCATGACCGATTGGCAGCGTTTTGGCTATGTCCAAAAAGTGTTGCAGGGACACAAGATAAACTTTCATAACGGCTTCACCAGCTAGTGCCCCGATATGATCATGGCACCACTGCTCGAATTACCTGCCGACTAGCGAAAATGACAACAACAAAATAACAGATGCATCTTTTCCATAGGTCCTAAAGAGGCCCACGCATTTTCGGTGGAACTTGCACCTCCACTGCATGAAAAGTAACCAATGAGACACAGGATTGTATCATAATTAAGAAAGCTCATTAGTCCACAGTTATAATATAGTTTGAAGTTTGTCTTGAAAATTAAGCTTTAGTTATGCACGGACCCTTCCTTCACACCACAAGATGCACTAGTGTAAGAAACATTGTGGCAACATTAAAGATTCGTTTGGAGCATTAAAATGATATTAACAGAATAATGCATTTGCTCTCTCAGACACACAAAGTACAGGAGCCCAAATATCCAATCAGTGTTTATTAGAGACAGTTTTTTTTTCTTTTTTTAAGTGCAACTGGTCACAGGCTATGCAGTGGAGTACAGAATACGTACAAAGACACAACGTTCGACCAGAAAGCAGATCAGAAATCCCAGCACTTTTCTGGACAACGTTGCCACTCAAAAGCCTGGCACGCACATGTGAATTTGTTCCTCATGTCTAGGTGACACGTAGACTGAACAAGTAACCTAAAGCAAAAGTGCTTTGTAGCTTCAACACAGGCATGTTGTGAAGACAGTTGAAAAAAAAACTGTTATATCTAAAGAGAATAGTCGCAACAACACGCTTCCTGCCAGGCACCACCAAAGCCACAAATAATGTTACAAAAACACACATACACACACACACATCCACAAATATACAATTCGCTTGTTGCTCAAAGTGAGCTAAAGCTACAGATGCAAAGGTGGGTACTGCATCAAGCAGTGGTTGACATTACAAGGGCACAGTAGTAGTACTAGTAGTACTATATGCAAAGTTTGCGCTCAAGAACAATGCCACACATCAACCACACTTAACACAAGAAGATATAATACAGGCAAGTCACACCGACATGCCCGAGTGTACGTCACAGGAGTTCAGGCGAACAAGTAGCGTACAGCCAGTGGTGCAGCACAGAAAAACTCTGCTTATTCGCAACACCTGCTGCAAACATAACTGACATGCCCATGTCTTTTCAACAGCTTCTCAATCACACAAAGTAAGGTGGCTTTGTCAAGACATGTATGCACACAAAGTTCTAAAACCATACATCAAACCGAAATTAATAATAATTAAGACAAACAAAAAGCTGTTGCTGGACAGCACACATACCTAATAAGGCTCACCAAACAAGACGGCATTTGAAAAAAAAAGTAATAAGATGCCTAACTATAATATCATCAGACACATCAGAAAGTTGTGTTTTGATTAAAAACAAGCACTCTTAAATACAACACACAGGGGGGCGATGATTTCACACACACGAAAAATTATCAAGTTTTTTTTTCTTCCTTTTTTTTTCTTTTCTTGTACGCCAGAGAGCAAAGCAAAGCCTCTTTTCGCAGTGTGCAGTATCCAATGTTATATATCACAAAACGCAATGTTGGCACATATCGTTCTTAAGCATAGAATGCCGTTATACTTATATGACCCAAGCACCATGAATATACATACAATCTGAAATCAATCACCTTGTAGATGTCAGATGGGTATTAAAGAGAGCCTGAATGGTGCACTGCACAGCAGACTGGAAGCAATGAAGAGCTGCTGCAAGCCTAAAAAATACAACACACGCAGTCACATTTACACTTGAACCAGCCATCATGGCGTTACAGCTGAAAGGTTATGTGGGTGACAGTGCGAAAATCGAGCTCATTCTCAACTCATAGACTGTTAAAAAAGGCCGCTGCATAAAAACGCATTCGTCACTCGCTCGTCATAGGGTAACTTTTCACATAATAAAATAAAAATAGAACAAATGTCTCACAAAGATAACAGTTCCAAATCCTCGTAATCCACACGACGCATAAACGCAACTCAAAGCCTGCAATAAGTGTTGCAAGCAAATACATGTGAGCTAAATGAAATTACGATGCAAAGCATGCACATAACATTGCATGCAAATTTCTCAGCGACACTGCCCTTGCCTTAACGTCAAATCAACAAATGTGAGATCTGCACACTCGGTTGACAGAGGTGCTAAAACCTAGCATACATATGTACAACACAAACTTGAAAGAGTTTGCACTACCACACTCAGCAGAAGTAAATGGTGGGCTGGTAGAACGTGCTAAGTACGCACTACAAAGACGATGGAACAAAAGAAAGGGCTTTGAGTAATCAATCTCGTCTTCTGTTCCTTCATCTTTAGAGCATCTACTTAGTGTAGTTTTGCGAATGCACTACCACACTTACTCAAGTGTAACGTTCACTTGCCCCCTACATGAACTAAAACTGACATGTACACAGAACATTGTGTAAGAACAATGCAACACTACCTGGGTTTTAAAACCTGTTGTACAGTGTGTTTGCCGTTGCTGCAGGCAAAACAGCGTTAAACACATCCTGCCAGTGACAGATGTGGTACAACACGATGGTGAGTGTTCCATGCTCGTGAAACGTCATCCGTTAGATAATAATAATAAAAAAGAGAGACAGAGAGAGAGAGGGTGAAGCACTGCAAGACCTTCGCATTACAGTAAAGGTGCACCTCACAAATACAAGCCATCTTTTGATGCAAAGGCATAAAATAAATACAGCAGACAACTGCACCATGCTTGGTTGATTTTGCGCAGCTACATAGGAGGACAACAGACCAGCCCAGACATGCTAGAAGTAATACACTGCACCACGGTGAGAGTTCCTATGTACCCAGGACAGAGTATCTAGGGAGCGCTGAGAACCTCTACACCCTGACCTCAGCAAGTAGTCTGTGACTGCTCCTGACTGTGCTGCCCAAACAGCAATCAGGCATGGCGCTTCATTATCTCGATTTTGAAGGCTGTCGTAGTGGTTGAATACCAATGTTGTACATGCATATAATTTGGAAGAAACACCTTTGTTCGACAACCTTGGCAACAATCCGGTCGCTTCCTGTACGTGAAACCCCTCACTGACAACCGCTCACACAGAGCCCTCATGACCCACCTATAAAGCAGAAAGAAGGCAAGGCTGTGGCACAAGGTTGTGCGTTACTAATCAGCGAAAATTTTTCTGTTTAATAGCGATGATAAGTGGGTACCACAAGTGCTACTAGTGAAAGCATGTTTCAACTGAGTAAATGTGATAATACATTACAATGTGGGCACTATCAGTCCCTACATCGCCGTGCTGCTAGTGACTGGAAAATTCCTAAGAACATAAACTGAAACTAAATTATCAAGGAAGTTCCTACATAGGAGTGAAGTCGCTGACAAGTTTTCTGCACCAGGCCACCTTAGGCCAGCTTTGCAACATGGCGGCAATGTCACTATTGCGTTCATTGGTAAAAAAAGCTGGGCTGTGATGGGCAAGACATCGAGCAGTGTGACAGACATGACAAAGTTATGCCAACATCACCATCATTCCATGCAGGAGTTGCACGGCGTCAGTCCATGGCCCAGTTGGTTCAGTGCATCAAAGCACCCAAGTCTCTTTACATGCATTTAATGTGGAAGCGCAGCATGCTTGTGCGCAACACTGACACATGAATGTCGACATCGACACCATTTCAACATCCACACTGCAAGACATCATGACATCACACGACATCACATGGCGACTCGAACATAATGTCACTCGGTCACATGACTTTGGTACTAACCAGCATGAATGACGCCCAAAGCAGCACGCAATGCTTTCTCATCAGAAAAAACAATAGCACGAAGTCATAAAACCGATGACTCAAGCTCTTCTGACATCACTTTTAACCCCATGCGCCCCACGTTCTTGTACTGATTCTTCGATATGGGCTGCTGGTTAAGCCTCATTGCATATTCAGGGCATCACTATGCATCACTAAGTTGTTCTACAAAGCAGGCCAATATTAGCTGCTTACTTTTAAACCGTGCATTTCTGGTCACCTGAAATCCACATGCTAAACAGAAATATAGCTCCCGCGAAATTATAGGGCCAATAAAATTCCACGGCAATGATCACATGCTTTTTATGCTACTCATGGAGACACAAGAGGCATGCAAAATACATATGATACAAGATGCAAGGTAGCTAAGGGAAACAGACCGGAGATTAAGGCTTATATACCCGAAACTTTTTACGTGTAAGAACATTTTCTTACTAGCCTTAAGTCCCCAGAGCAGGGCACTGATGATTGGGAACAAAGGGACAGCAAGACAACAGCTTTGCACAACCGTCACAAGAACTGTGAGAGCACATTCATCTGCGGCTCTTATAGACGCACCTATGCTGCCGCATTAAAAAAGTGTTATTAGAGGGGAGCGCCTTCATGACATTGCCAATTGAAGCTCATTAAAACTCCACCTTGCCCTTGAAACATTACCTTTTCGAACACACTGACCAGTGGACATTCAAACCTCGATATAACAAATTTGGATAAAATGAATCTTTGGTTATAACAAATTAAGGTTCTTGCTGTCATAAGAGTGTACAAATGTACGTTTGTAACGAATTATCAGATATAACTAAGCTACTGTCTTTACTCGCATAATGATCGCACTTCTCTTTCAAAAAATTTGACGCAAATTTCAGGGTGCGATCAATACGCGAGGTAAATTTTCCGCGAAATAATATTTTGAGCACCGAGAACGTAAACAAGTCGCGTATCAGAATTCTTACGATAGCTATCATGAACATAACCAAAAGTAGAGTAAGGCTTGTCTTTGTAATAAACGCACACATTACGCAGAAACTACATGCATTGCATATTGCGTCAGTGTCGTCGCCGTTCGATTCCCTGTCGGAACCGGCAGTGTCATCGCAGTCCCACAGAAGGTGATCTTCCGTTCCGTCGAGCGTGTTAGGTATGCCTGTCTTGTTGAAGCTGTTGGCGTGGTGAAAACCACGGCATTTGTCTTTACTGCTATTCTAACACGGCACGTTTCCGCCAAGGGTGGGCAAAAATTAGGCATCTGCTTGATGCGTGCAGTTCAGTTGGTGAGTCTTGAAGAGTTATTTACGTAACGTTCGACAGATGCTAAACATGATGATCGTCAGCTAGACTTGGCATACGACATATCGCTGTGGCAAGTTCGGGGTGCGGTCATTACATGGGGGAAGAAAAAAATCGAATTTTGACGACAAAATTTAGGGGTGCGATCATTATGCGAGTAAATACGGTACTTCTGTGTCATACTGAATATGTTATAACGAGGAGATTGAACGTGAGTGGCAAAGTTCAGAAGAGTTGAACCTATTGAGGGTAGTGCAGTGTCTGAAATTTTTAGACAGGATCTCACAAGAGGAGGTACCTCATTTGTGAAGTACCACACTTGTTGCCGTCCCTCCATTATTTAGTGGCACTTGTAGCAAAGAAAAACTTGAAAACTTCAATAAGCAATTGTTCGTCGTTTCAGCAATGCAACCGCAGCTAGTTAAGCATGAAAAATTTGTCATGTCCACGCTAAGTGTGCACAGCAAATGTTTGGGCTACGTGGTTACTAAACACGGAACACGTACGAGACAGCATATGAGACAGATGGCACAATCAGAATAGTTGGGACAGCGCAGAGCATGTAGGGTCAAGCAGTTGTGCGAACACAGCAGTTGTGCGAGCACAACACAGCTAGGGTCACGTGAAAAGCACAAAAGCATAGCAGACTTATTGCCATCATGGGTGGAGTAGCAGGCGAAGGAACCCTTGATTCAGTATCACAGATCTAGCGCATATGCTTACACAATGCCTCACCAAGTGCAAACCCCTACAACTATATTTTCCATACAATAAATCCTGGATACAGTTGCATTTCAGTAAAGAAAAATTGTTTAAATAGAATTCCTGTTTAAATTAAGAGCTCTTGCCTCCAATCTGGTCAGTTTTGCATTCGACAGCTGCACTCCTATACTTCTTTTTAATTAAGTGAAACTCCTGTCAAATGGAACATACTGTATTTGCATGAATCTAACGCGCACATTCTTTCCGATAAAACGAGTCTAAAGATCGTATGCGCGTTAGAATCGAGTGCGAACAAACGACACCGTTACCATATCGCCATCGGAATCAAATTGCCGCCTCTTAACGGGCTTTGGCCGCTGTCGAACGGTCACTGCCGCGAAAACGAGCTACGGCGCGGCACTCTTTAGCGCGCATAGTTTCTGTAGTTTATATGTCGCTGCCGGTCCCCCGTGTAACGACGCCACGACACACATGATGCGTAGGCCGATCATAATCGCCGCGCCGGCTTGGCCGTCTTGCGGCCAACCAAAGTCGCTATGTCGCCGATGCAATCTCCGAGACGCCCAGCCGCACGAGCTTCGATAGCGTTCGAGGGTGGCCGTAACGGGAAAACAGATGTTTCCCATAACCGCATGCAAAACAGCTCATCATCACATTTCTCCCTCGTATCTGTGCTGAGCCCGGGCCTCTCAGTCATGCGCGCAGCTTGATGTCCGAGATTGCATCGCGGCAATCACGCGAACACGCCCGGACAATGCTTAGGCTTAGCTGCGCCACCCTGCGCAGCACGCACGGCAGCACGCGGCAGCAGGCGTGACAGAACTGCGATAGCACGGAGAAATGCGGCATTGCGAGTAAATGATGTTACCGCCGCTTGCACGCAGCTACGCCCGGCAACGTGCGGCAGTTTTATCGAGATGCAGGACTTATGAATCGGCGCACCAAACGTCTTTGAGACACGGCGGATCAAGTGAAGCGGGACTGCAGGAGTTCAAAGTTAGCGGTGCATTCATTACGCGAGTATGGCATTTGGTTTTATGAATGTGAGAAGGCTGAGCACTAAGTTTCTTTTTCTTTCGTCTCACGAAAAATGGGTGCACGCTGCAATCGATGTCTCACTTTTTTTTTTTTTCGACGGGTGCGTGTTACAATCGAGGGCGCAGTAGAATCGTGCAAACACGGTAATTTCTTTATCCCTTCAGGATGTATATAACGAGATTCTAGCATGCAGTGAAATCCAACAAATAAATTGTGTGAAGGCCATAATGTAGACGAAAATTCGCGAGAACCAAACATCCTCACCCAGCCGGCTGCAGAGTGCAGCTACAAAGAAGACCTACGCATGTTGTTCAGAAAGCTTTGCAGCTGATGAAAATTCATACCGGTCCAGAATAGGGTGGTTTAAATATTTTATTGGGTTTGCGCATCACGTGACCCTAGTTGTGATTGTCAGCAGAAAAGAAAGCTACAGTCCTCCCCCAGCAGCAGTTTGCACTTTACTTACTGTTCTTGTTATCCTCATATTGCCTGTCGTGGACAATGCAGCCCAAGATGTGTACACAGTACTAACTGTCCCTGCAAGCTCACATTCTCACACCACTTAATGAGGATTCATTTTGCTAAAAGAGATTGCACGCAATTCCCCCATGTCCCCAGTACATCGTCTGACAGCTTGGCTGCGTGCTTTCTTCTGGTGAAGCTTAACAATGTGCCCTCTCTAGACGACCTCGCCAGCCATCAAGAAGCACATGCACCTCAGCTCTCCTGACGTTTCGAGTGGCAGCCTAATGCACCCACAGAAGTAAAGAGTACAAAACAAAAGGAAGTTGCGTCGGCAGCAATCCAAGATACACCATTCTAAGCACGCTCATTCGTGTCAACACTGTTCTGTATAGGGAACCAGCGCTGGCCAGGGGCTGCGAAATCACTTCAGTACCTCATCTCCCGCTGTCGGCACCAGATGCTCGGCCTTCTATGAAAATGCATTTTTTTTTTCTTTTAATAAAGACATATGCTTATCTTTACGTATCACGCTGTGCAAATGATGCGACACAATGTTTGTTTCTCAAGCTGTTGCTCTCTGCTGAACTGACCTGCTGCTTCGTTTTTTTTTTTTTCATTCATGAGGTCAAATTAGAAGCACTACCCCATTCCTTTCCATTCAAGTCATTTTAGTTGGCCGGGTTTCTTAGAGGCACCACATAAATTGGTCTGTCTGTCCATGTAGAAGCACTTCATGGCAGAGATATGCTTGCTTTCGCCTCCTGTCCGAGTTCAGCACATATGGCGTTCTTCAGTATTGAAGTCAGCTGAACAGTGGGGTGCCATGTTCCCAACATTCAGGACTTGCTATGAATGGCAACACTCATGTGTGCTTGTCTCGTGGCTTTGGCAGAAAGTGAGAAAGTACATGTGACAAGTGCTCTTTCGAAACATCGTATCATCATACTGGGATGTGATCTCCCAAACACCGCATTTTCCTTACAAAAAGCTGTCAGCACAGAAGAGCTTCAATGATGGCTTCCTGTGGATACAGACTTCCGAAGTCTTCCTTTCTTTCCTCTAAGGCATTTCATGCTTCGGAAGCTGCTCTTTGCGGGGAAGCATGACAGAAAGGAGTTGAAGCAACTCCAGCTAATCAACATCGATCAATGCCTTTTGATATAAACTATGACTAAAAGAATTTTGTCTCACAATAATGGAGTGCGAAAGGCAGCCGATTAGAATGCTTCTAGATGACATTTTCAAATAAAATGGCACATGCAGCCAACAGCCGTAACTCTCACGACAATGCTGAGGTGGGGATTCAAAACTGATGCATTCTTGCAACTGCATTTGGCAATGTCCGATGGGACAGGATAGTATGACAACACTTTGCACAGGTAGATCTGAAATTGCCAAAACTGGTGAAACGCTGCTAATGCAAGCAGCGAGTTTTAATAATTCAAGAATAGTTCCTCCCAGAAAATGATTAAAGTTCACTACTTTTTCCAATATGCAGGCACCAAACTGCAATGATGATAAAAAGAGTGTTTTCCAAAGGTAATAAAAGGTAATAATAATACTAAAAACATCAAACGTGTGCGAACCATGACGGTTGTTGCACCCTCTTTTTCACTTTTCGCTGACACTGACGTGGGTTTCCATGCGCTTTCCTCTGGAGAATGGCACTGTCATCCACACAAACGTGCCACACACACACACACACGCGCACGACACTGCAGGAGCTCAGAGTCCCGGAGGTGAGCGACGAGGGGGTGGCTCACGTAGAAACGTCGACAAAGGTGGCTGCGGCAAGATGCGGAAGGGAGGCGGTCTGGGCGGCGGAGAAGGAGCGGCGGCGTTGTGGTGACTAGTGGAGATGTGCGCCGAGGACAACGTGCCCGGGAGGTGCTGTCATGAGGCTGTGCCTTTGGCCCTGTGCAGTCGGCCATTGCGTTGGTAGAGCGTCACCGACGCTATGTGCTTGTTCCGCATCACCTGCGAAGCGCACAGACGGCACAAGGGGGCAATCGCCTAAGTTTCGGGAAACATGAAAGTCACAGCATCAATCACACCGTTGCCTCAGTCGTCAACCGCTACGAATGCTCGCAGCTTTAAGTTACTGTGTTTACTTGAATGGAGGCTGATAATTTTTGCATTGTGTGAACGTCAACAGTCAACACAGGTTAAAGGATGCAGATCAGGCGGTCACCATATACTTCTGACTGCAGAAAGCTCCATCTCATGATGCAGGAAAAGAGTGATGGCTATTTACCCAGGAGAAAAAGAGAAGCACCTACATTCCAAAAGAATGTGAAAAGTAACTGGTTGCTTTGGGACTAACGTTCCATCATATGTTATTAACAGTGAATATGATGGTGAAACAGTATATGGATGGTTGTTTTCTGTCACTATGCCACTACTTACAATAACGGCAGCAGCCAGCTTTATTGTCACCTATGAAGCCTGCCCGCCTGAATAAAAAGGCACTGACACTGGAATTATGCATGTCATCTCCAAAATCTCAACACCAAATGCAGCTCGAAAGGTAATTTAAATGAATATTGAAGTTTGCATGTGCATTTGAGCACTACATGCCACACCTTGTGGCATCAACAACACCAAAGGTGACCCCCAAGGAGACCTCCAAATTCCGCGACATCACCACAGCAGCCGAGCTCCGAGCAGTGCAGCTACCAATGATGACGTCATAGCTGCCATTGTCCTTTTTTTGCACCTGCGTTAGTAGACTCCTGGCGATACTAGGCCTAAAGAAAATTGTTGCCACCCGACAACGACAACGACGTGCAGGATGTGCGACAGGCGAAAGAAAACGGGCATGTGCTGCAGGTCACGCAGAAGTGCGTCACAGTTCTGTGAGCTCACGTGGTCAAATTTGTTTACCCCACTGCAAACACTAGGTGGCACCAGTTGCACCTGGTGGCTTGTCGTTCTTGGACAAGCTCGCCCTAATCGAAACTGAAGCTAGTCGGTAATAAGCAGGCCGTAACGAATCTGTCGTGCCCTGGAGCAATTCATGTGCTGTGTCATGATTAACAGGTGCCCAGCCACATATTGCAGCAAAAAACCATCAGACAAAAAAAGTTTTTTGTCGGCGCCCCTTTAATGTCTATTTCTTTAAACAGGCTTTCACAACCTGCTGCAGTTTCTTGAAAGATAACAGCATACACACCACTGAAGTTGCAAAAGGCAGCACACCAGGCATGTGTTGTAAAATTGTGTGTATGTTAACCTTTCGGTCACATTACAAGCAAGTGACGGAACTAGGTAAACAAGATCAAATGAAGCATCGAACTATGTGCATTTCGGCATTCTTTTCTTTCTGCCTCTTGTAATCTTATCCAACGCACACAACCGAACCTCATCATAAGAAAATGCAATACAATAACGGATATAACAAATTTGCCAAAATTCCCCTTGAAAAAACCGTAAGGATTTGCATCTGAAACTTCGTTTTAACGAAGTAAGCCTAATCTGTAAATAGACATAATGACCTAGCAGAACCATCTTAACCAAAATATCACCATGCGTTCAAGCCAACATACGGCTTTCCCTTCGTGTTTGGGCACCGCTAGACATGGCGATAGAAAACTCCCGTGTCCTGATTACACTGTCACACGAAAGCACAGACGCAGATTGTCTTTCTCCCTACCATGACAACAGTCACCCTCATCCCAGTTTTTCCTTCCTCAGTGCAGCATGCAGCACAGGCTGGCGCAGCTAGGACTGGTTCAGGTGGAGCCTCCAAGATCATATCATAGGAACCTCAGAGGTTATGCCTAACTCTGCAGTTGGACACCCAGCAGTAGGGAGATGAAAGAGAAACACGACCGGTGAGCTACTCCTAGTGTGCGGTATTGAGAAATGACTAGTACGTCACTTAATCAACCCAGTATGCCATACCAACCAGCCCCAGTCGAAGCACTTTAGCATATTGTGAACACTTAATCTCCTTACCTCAAAGATGATGTCCTGGTATCCGTAGCAGTAGGTAGACCCAAATGGATTGGTGGTGTTTGTTGAGGACGTCCTGTTCAGGACCACGGGGCGCTCAGAGGCTTTAACCAAGCGCTCCTGCAGCTCATCCCACTGGAAATACAGGTTATGCACATGAGCGCAGCACATAAGTTGGGCTTAACAAGGACAACACATCTGCAACGTGCTGGTAACGGCGACTTATTGCATGTGTATTTGCAGAAACTGCAAGCAAAGCTTACATTAACGAGAGCCCATGACAATAAAACGCTAGCAACAATGAAACATCTTCAGATCCCTGGCGAGTGCCCTCAGGATTCAGTGCATCAGCAGTGGCATGGTTAAAATGACTGAAACACAGAATAATTGATATATGAAAAGCGAAGCATTGATATAGGTATAAAAATATTTTACTATTTCATAAACATCAGCTTATGTTAGCTAAAGTGTTTTGCAAGGCACCCAAGGACACAGCAGTAACTGCGAGTGTTAGCCGTCAGCACCAGCAGTGTTGGGAGCGGAACGCACATGTGTTGTTCCTTCCTTCAAAGTTTAAACTACTCTGCACCTTCAGGCAGATTATGTAACAGGTAACACAGGGTGCACATTCAAATCTCGACTTTCTTGGCGTGCCCAAACCGCACGGTGCAGTCATCAATACACGCTGTCGAAGTGGCACTGAGCATGAACACATGGGCCATATTGTGCTCAGCCGCAGGCACCCTGGTTCATGTGACTTCGAATATTTACCTCATGGGAAGACGTGCACATCAAGGGCAATTGTTTCTTGTCAGCAGATAACATGGACAGTCATATCACGTACGTCGCGTAGTCCAAGCCAAGGTCGCTGGCCGGGCGTATTGCATACATGTTGACCGTCAAAGCTAGCGGTTATGTCTCTAGGCACAACAAGATGTTCAGCCTTTTTTTAACCTGTGCTTCCTTGGCACCACCACCACGGGCTTCGAGCTGAAGAGCTGAAATGTGCAATTTATTGGCGGTGTTTAGTGCCCAAGTGGTTCCCGGCTATTCAAGTGGTGCATGAGTGCAACATGCGCCTAACGGGACCCAGCTCGATGACCAATGTAGTGTATGCTTGCCAGCACGCAGTTATGCTCGTCACACAACTACACTGTATGGGGTTGGGGTTACATGACGCAATGCAATGACGATTTGTTCGGTTCGACGTGATGCGATCACCTGCGCTATAACCTTGTGATAACCGCATGGTCTTGCTTGCTAAAAAAAGCAGAGCATCTGCTCTGCACTGCGAACACGCATCAGCTTTCGAACTTGTTTACTATTTTTTATTGTAATGACTGCCGACTTGCAGTTCGTTAACTTGCAATCAGAAATGGCAAGATCGACAACGTTTGCGGAGCAATTCCAGGGGCGTTCCTCGGGCAGTGTTCGTACACTAGCTAAGGTGCCAAGCATCTTTATTTGTGCTTTTTGGTTGCCATCATCAAAGGCGAAATGAGAAATGGGAAGTCAAAACTTTGAGCTCTCAAGCACTATCAAGATGACTGCACTTAGTGGGGGAAGACAATTCTGAACTCCTGTCTCGGCATTTGTGCCGACAAAATGATTTTTTGTGGCACTAAAGTGCATTTTCAGCTAAACTCTTTCGTACATAACATAGATCAGGCGTCACACATGCTGAAACCAGTGTTGTTATTTGATTATTTCTCTCCTTCTTTTGCAATCTTTGGAACATTAATTGCCCTAGGCTAACAATACACCAATAGGCTGCATTCACCTCCAGGTGCAATGCGCAGTAGAATCAGTCTTAGTGAAAAGAATGACGGTGTGTATCAGTTATCAGCCATTAAATGTGTGCAGTACAGTAAGCGCCCGTTCACACAAGCTCTGTTATTTCTGATTATTGCATAAGCAGAACTTTTTTTCCTGGCGTGGTGCCAACTACCATATTTACTTGATTCTAACGCACACCTGTCTCCCGCGAAAAAAAAAAAAAAAAGAAGTGAAACATCGGTTGTAACGTGCTCCCATTTTTTGTGACACGAAAAGGGGCATGGTCTCTGAGATTGCCGTGATGCTATCTCGGACGTCGTGCAGCGCACACAACTGAGAGGCTCAGGTGGGTCAGACTCAGCACAGATAGGAGGGAGAAATCTGATGATGAGCTGTTTTTTTTGCGCGCCGTGATGGGGAACATCTCCCTTTACGGCTACCCATGAACGCTACCGAAAGCTGCTGCGGCCGGGCGTCTCAAGAGATTGCATCAGCAACGTAGCGACTTTGGTTGGCCACAAGACAGCCAAGCCGGCGTGGTGAGTATCATCGGCCTACGCATTATGTGTGTCATGGCGTCGATCAGTGCAGGACCGGCAGCGACATAGAAACTACTGAAAATACGCACCAAAGACCGTCGCGCCCCTAGTTCATTTTTTAGCTGGTGACCATTCGACAGCACTCGAACCTTGCAGGCAGCGGCCATTTTGATGCTGATGGCAATATGGTAACGGTGTCGTTCGTTCACACTCGATTGTAGCGCGCAGACGATTTTTGGACCCGTTTTATCGGAAAAAAGGGAAAGAAAGGTGCGCGTTAGATTCGAGTAAATACGGTACATGGGTAGTTCACCCCTTGTTTCAAAATGCCACTGTGTCTTAACTCCACATATCTCAAAACTTGAATCACAAAAATGGCGAAGGAAAGACAGTACCAAGACGTCTTTTGTACTTTTTTCCGTAGCTGTGGTATCGACAAGAAGAAACTTTTGGTCTATAAAAGGGCGGTGCTATGGTCCCATTATCAATGGAATGAGATGCCTGTGAATGGTGGAAGATAAGGCTAGCATAGAATAAAACATAACGTAACACCACAGGATACCGGTGCAGGCTTGCATTTTTGTCCCAATGCTTCTTGCTTGATTCTACTTCACCCTTATCGATAGTTCTTGGCCGGCTGATTCCAATGACATGCGGATGGAGCATCGCCACATCATTGTTACTACAGTAGAAATAGGATATATCTATACCAAATATATCTAA
>JABSTT010002820.1:0-35760 GCA_013339685.2 Hyalomma asiaticum
CCGCTGACAGTATTTTGCAAAGTGTACCGCCCGTATGAGAGAAAACAAACATAGATCACTGTGTGCTGCAAGAACCGCTTGCCACATTCCAGGCTTCTTCGGCATCTTCGGGTGAGATAATGCTCTTTCTAAACACTCAAAATACTGCCCGCATTTGTTATAACCTTATAACCCTGTGAAGCCTTCTCTGTATTTTGTATAAATGGACAAAAACGATTGCCGCTGACGAAACATATACTTGATGAATGCTGCACCGCCACTGTAGTGTTTCTATAGTGCAAGTAGCATTTCTTGTCACTCATTGCCTAAAGTGTGCTTCTTTTGCATGCAGCCGGCTCAACGTTGCATGCAGCTCAAAAGGAGCCCCTTGCTATCTACCCTCTACCTTTAAAGTTGCTCTGCCATCTTCGGGTGGGTGGATTGAATTGCTTCATACACACTGCGACTCGTGTGCTGATCCTGCTGCTATGGTAGTGTGGAAAATGTTTGTCGCACTGTCTTTGCTTGGAACCAGCCTCTCTTGTTTGGCTACCATGTAAATCTCTCTTGAGTGACGAAAGCTATGTCTTAAAACGGAAAGGCGGGCTAGTTGGTTTGGCTGTATAATGAAACTTTTGCGCACACAACACGAAGCCACAACAAAGAAGTACACAACGACTAGCGCAGTCCTTGTGAACTGCGCTAGTCCTTGTGTACTTCTTTGTTGTGGCTTCGTGTTGTGTGCGCAAAAGCTTCATTATGAAAGCTATGTCATTAAGAAATACCTGGTGATGACTTATTTGCTTGCAGGGGCGGTGAAGAGAAAACTATCCAGCTCTGATTTGCTTGGGACAGTCTTGCCTTATACACTGCAAGGTAGGATAACAGAAGAGAGATCAGTTCTGTTGTCATAATATCAGTGTTGATGTTAGCACTGAGGTTCTTCATTTGTCCCTACGTAGAGAACGCGCCGGTTATGAAATCATAGAGGGAGATAGAGCTCGAGCGACGGCTTAATCTAGAGTACAAACGTCGGCGTAAGAGGGAAGCAGAGAGAGACCAGTTACGCGAATCAATTTCAAGAGTTCTTTCTTTCACCTGACCAAGTTCGTGTACTGGAGAAGGGCACGATGCGGGGTGGTTCGTGGTCACCGGAGGTGGTGCAGAAAGTTCTTCACCTAAAGGTTGCCTGTGGCAGCAAGGGGTATGACTTCGTTAGAGAAAACGTTGTGCCCCTGCCAGCCAAGAGAACGCTTCAAGAACTAACAGAGCACATAAAATTCAGACCAGGTAAACACGATAAGCTACTTTAAAATAATGTTGTGATCTTTAATCTTTACATGAAATGAGAATTTTTCGTAGGAATCTTGGACGAAGTGTTTGTGGCACTGAAAACAAGGTCATCGTCTCTGCAACCAGAAGAGCGTCATGCCTGCTTACTTATAGACGAAATGCAGTTGAATCCTCGCCTGGACTACGATGCATCGACTGGAAGCGTTATAGGTAGGTAAAGTAATCTGGAAGTGTGCTATGACGCTCTGGTGCAGAGCATCTCTTTTGTATACTGAAATGGATGTTATCAGCCTATTGTATTGTAATGGTGCGCAACGAAATGTAACTTCATTTCATACACATAATGCAGATGTTTAGGCTCTGTAGGGCCAGAGCAAGCACAAATAACCTTTGCAAATCACATTTAGTTGTTCATGTGTTGTACTTGCTGTAGAAGTGCTCACTGTGCAGTATTGTCTTGAAGTGACTGCGGGGAGTTGCAGGGCACCCCACAATCAGGCCATCAAACCCATCAATCACCGAGGAGTTGGCGACCCATGCTCTGGTGTTCATGTTGGCTGGAGTGACGACTCGTTGGAAGCAGGCTGTTTCTTACCATTTCACATGTAAGGGTGCTGTCTGTTATATGCAGTGTTGTCTTTTTATTGTGTACTTGTCCTTGGTACATTAGTTTGAAGGATTCTTTTGAGCGTAAGCAGCATGATACCTTAAAAAATTCAACGCTACTGCTGTGGAATAGCAACTAAAGAATGTAAAGTATAGGAGTGTTTTTTGGCTTTAAACTTCCATTGTGCTTTTTTATGAGTACGCAACTTCCAAATGGGGCCCCGTTAACTTTTTCTGCCTGTGTCTTTTTGACAGCCTCTTCTTTGACGCTCAACAAGTGGAGGAATGCATTTTTGAAGTTGTCAAGAGAGTGGAAGCTGCAGGGATCACAGTTAATGCAGTTGTCACTGACATGGGCCCAGCTATTTGGAGGCTTTGTGGCATCCATGCTTCAAAATACGGCAAACCAAAGACGTCGTGTCCCCACCCCTGTGGCAACGGGCGACGGCTGCATTTATTATCAGATTCACCTCACCTCCTAAAAATTTGAGCGGTCATCTGGTCTGGGGTCAGGAAATAATCCTGGACAAGGTTACAGTTGCCAAGAACAAACTACACAGTGACAACGTAATTCTGAAAAATGCGTGATAGGTCCTTTGCGAAAGCATCACATTGCGGGGGATCGTCTTTTCCGATTATCCCCCACATTTTCTCAGAGCTGTAGATCTTGATGCTTAGATGTGCCACTGTAAGCAAACAGGACTGCTGTAACTGTCATTCCTTTATTATTTCTTTGCAGGTCTCTCTTGAACATGTACTGCAGGCATGTCTTATAGATGAGAGACACAAATCAAAAACTAATGCCACATCTGAAGATCCGTGACTTGGATCCAAGTCATTACGAAAAAATGAATGTAGCCTCAGCTCATGCGCTCATGCATCATAGCACAGCTGCCGCCTTGCGGTACCTTGTTGGAAAGGCCCTGCTGCCAAACACAGCTCTGGCATCTGCATTCTTTTTTGATCAAGTATTCCTTTGGTTCACGATAATGACGTCGCGAACAAGCAAGACTGCATTAAGTGATCTTTGCCCCCAATAAGCAGGTGATGTCAAGCAGTTCTTGCAATATTTTATTAATTTATTTACAGGGCTCACTATAGTTGACAAGACTGACAAAGGAGCCTGATTGATTGATTGATTTGTGGGGTTTAACGTCCCAAAACCAGTTCTGATTATGAGAGACGCCGTAGTGGAGGGCTCCGGAAATTTCGACCACCTGGGGTTCTTTAACGTGCACTGACATCGCACAGCACACGGGCCTCAACATTTCGCCTCCATCGAAATGCAGCCGCCGCGGCCGGGATTCGATCCCGCGACCTTCGGATCTGCAGCCGAGTGCCATAACCACTAGACCACCGTGGCGGGGCAAAAAGGAGCCTGGAAACCAGTGCAGACTGGTGCAGTTTTGTCAACTGTTTCCGCTTTAAGATTGAGGGAGTGCTACATTGAACAGCAAGGATTTAAGTTTTTGATGCTAAGTCGTTTGAGTCAAGATGCTCTTGAAAATTTTTTCAGTTATATCAGATTCAAGACACCTGTTCCCCGTCCAAGGGAGTTTAAATCTACCTTCAGGGTGATTGTGCTGGCTCAGTTTTCACAGCCTAGTCGCAGCGGCTCATACAGCATTGACGATTCACAGGATCTTGTGCTGTTTTTGAGAGATAAAGGCCTCAATGCATCCCTAAAAGAAGATGAACATGAAGTTGTCGATGATGATGATGACGGAATTTTTGAGCTTTGACAAGAGGAGCAAGACGGCCTGGAATACTTCTGTGGCTATATTGCAAATGCCATAATACATAAGCATAAGCTGTGCCACGCATGCCAGTTTGCCATTGTTGATGGAAGTAGAGAGGTTCCGGAACTGTTAGCTTTGACATGCTATGCCAAACACGGACGAAACTCTCTTAAAGTGCCATCACAACCACTAGTCAGGCTTATGCGTGTTTGTGAGGATTTGTTTCATGCCAATGAAACAAATCTTCTCAACTCGAAGTGCAGCATTGAAAGTCTTAAGGAGACTGCTTTAGGGAGAGCTGATCTTCACAAAGACTTCCCCACTTGCCATAGTGTTGCGGAAAAGGCTGTATCGCACTTCTTCGTCGACTAAGGTTTCCTTTGAAGCAAAGAAGTGTGCAACTTTTGTCCAGGCTGAAACAGTCTGGAAAGTGTGGCTCTAAGAGTGTTGGCATGCGTGTACTATGTCAGAACGCGTCTTAATGGTTCCTTGTTCTGCTGTGGTGGCCTTTAGTAGGATACAACTGCAGGGAAGCCCCTCCCATGCCCTCACAAGTGGAATAAGCACCAGCCACTGTTCCTACGAAAGGTTGTGAATAGTTCCCACTTAAAAACGTTCCATGCACGCAAAGCAAAGCGAAAATCGCAAAAATAAGTGCATAACTCTGTATGTTTTCACTTGTCTGTTAGAGTAGAATATGAAAAATTACAATATATTTACTGCAATGACACCAAAATAACCCACGGCACCATTTTTAAAACGTACGACGTTTTGTTTGCTGCTGTGATTGGCTGGCGGAGTAGAACCGACCCAAGCAATCCGTCTTCCTTGTAGCCAACTGCTGTTTTCTTAAGTTGTATCCTACTACAGCGGTCCTACTATGTTGGTTCCCTAATGCTTATTTTTTACACTGGATATTGAGCTAGTTTTCATATGGGTATAACTTATGCTATTGAACAGCTAGGTAATTGTTTTTTGCAGATATTTCTAGGACTATTACGTTATTCATTCAAGAAACTCCAGGGATTCCTTTATGAATTTTTTATTATAGGTACCATTACTTTACACTTTGAAGCTGGATAACCCTATCAGGAAAGCATTACTTGTTCAAGAACTCGAGACGCAACATTAAATAAAATCATTTTATTCATAGACCAAGTTATACGTATTGCAGCTGAGAACGTAACGCTCCATTAGTACCCAAGACTGCGTCCGTAAGTGCTTTGTTTTTCTTAATGACTAAAATTCACAATTTGCTGCCTGAAATTCCATTCTGTACTATTCACAACAGCTCGTAAAATTGACCTATTTTGCCAATGACTAGTTAGCTAGGTACTGCTGCCCGTTAGGATAGTCTGGCTCTAGATTCTGTGTGGCGGTTTTGACAAATATAGCGAAAAAAAAAATGTGAACAACCGGTATGCACTAATGTGGTTTCGCTTCTCTGCGTGACCTGCTTTTGCATCCCACACCTGTGCAGTGTCCCATTTTGGATCGTCTCGGTGCTAAATAAAAAAAAAAGTGCTGTGATGCTCTGATGGACTTAGGAGGCTTACGAGTTATTTTGTAATAAAGGTTCTTTATACATAAACTCATTTGCTTACAAGTTTATTTCCAAATTAGCGGAAGAACCTCTCACTTCCCTTGCAAAAATAATTTGCAAAAGCTGCTCGCATTGGTGTTTATGCGGGCGGCAGTGGCTGTGTGATCTTCTCCTCTGTTCTTGACTTTCATACCTAACACCCTTGCATTGCGGGAATATTAATTGGAATCCTGCTCGTGACACCTCACTAGAATACCTGTTCACCCTTTACGAAGGGTGAACTACAGAAGGGCCTTCAGGTGAACGACTACTCCATGAATTGCCTGTTGCACAGTGTGAACTGTGCAACAGGCACTGTGCACAGAGTTCATTTTGGGAGGAACGAAGGAACGCCATCGTTCCTTTTAAGGTTGTTGGAACTGTAACGGTAACGCGTTACATTTACGAAGGAACGGCAAAGGGAACGGCGTTCCTTCTATACCCGTTGCACTCCACGACGATCGCACGTACGCAGCACGTATGCAGTGAGGATAGGCAGGGCTGCAACAAGCCGTCCCTGGAGTCCCCGTTTTCCTGCCGCCAATGTCGCTCTCTCATAGAAAATCAAGGCCGAAAACGCCGTTCTATTGGGGTTTCGATGATTCCACGAGGGTGACGCTTCCCCATCTTCACTGCGGCTGCACGATGTCAGGGTATCCGATACTCTTGAAGGTTTCCGCTTACTATCGCCGCCTGTCAGCAAGTCCTGTATGAGTGTACGGCAAAGCGGGAGGAGCTACATGCAACAGCGAAGTTACTTTCGTCCCTTATGATTCCGCCGCCAAGGCTCCCTCCGAAATAAAACACTGTCAACGGGTGCTTTACCATAGCCTCTCCTCTCTCTGGTTCTGAGAAAGCGGTTGTGGTCATGGTTGTCTATGTTTGTAAGACACTCTTTGCGTCAGTCTCTTCAAGGTATTTTAGTTGAACTCAACGGGCCGCGCGCGCCTTCATTTAGCGTCAGCACCCCTCGGCAAAAAGCAGAAACGAAAGGCTTCTCATACACGTGCTCACGCGAAAGTGTGCTGAACATGCTTGCGTGCGTGCGTGCGTGTTTGTAATGCTGAGAAGTTAACGTCGTTCTAACCCGGATCTGCTGAATTATATTTTTTGATGCCCAGTTTGTTTCTAATAAAAACTGTAGTTTTATTGCTACGCGACCAAACGGCTAGATATACAGGAATAACAAAGCATTTTAACGCACTACGCACCGTCCACTTTACTGGACAGCCCCATTTGCTATATAGTGATGTCCTGTCGACCATGCTTGTGTGTGTGGGCCATTTTTTTGTTGTTGTCATCCCGTGAAATTATGAATGTGAGGCTATTAATTTTCTTGTTTATTTCCTGCACCACAACAGCATCTCGCCCTTGCATGAATGTCGGTGTGCCTACTAATTGAACAGGCAAATAATGCTTATTCATAATGCCACGAAGAAAAGAACAGTCCCGCGTTATTTAACGCGGCGGTAAACGCACAAAATAGCAATATTAAAATACCTCACACCGACATACGTTCAGCGAAGCCATAATTAACAACAAATATACAGTACACCACAAATACTTTAAAGTGATGAAACTAATTAAAGGCAATGCATCCGGAATTGCCAATTAGTTTTATTAAAATGCTACAAAAGCCATTAGGTTTGGGCAAAATTGTTTAGGATCGGGAATGCTGACGACATCGGGGATCCTTGTTCCAGTATTTGCGCGCAATGGCATGGGTCAGGCACAAACATTTATATACTATCCTAAATCAAAAGGTCTATTACTAGCTTTTCGTGTCAGATGCATCGCTGTTACATCATTGGTGCATGTGAGTAACTGCCTATTTCCACATCAGAGGCTCAGTATCCTGGCTATGCATCTGAACACTGAAGTGGAAAGTGCCATGTGTGTCGCACTTGTGCCAAAGTTGCAGTGGAGTTGTCGGTAGTATGTTCGGTGCTCCTTGAAAATATTAGCCTAGGAGCGTTTCTTTAGATATTTGTTTGTCTACAAATATTATGCTACCGGTGACGCTCAAATTGATTGATTGATTTGATTGATTGAAATTTGAGAAATATACATAGGTCTATGCGAGATTTAAAATCATCACTTTATTTTGCCTCAGGATTACTTTTCATTTGTAGAAATCAGATGTAACGTTAAAGTAACGGCACGTTCCAATTTTCGAAATGTAACTGGAACACGTTCCTTTCCCTAGGAAAAATTCCAATAGAAATATTCTATTGGTTTCTATTGGTTTCGTTCTATTGCATTATGAAACGATAGACCTGATACACCAATAGAGTTTGTATTGGTCTACCGTATAAGGCAATAGACTCAATAGCCTGTATTC
The DNA here is from genome assembly GCA_013339685.2 of Hyalomma asiaticum. NCBI lineage: Eukaryota > Metazoa > Arthropoda > Arachnida > Ixodida > Ixodidae > Hyalomma > Hyalomma asiaticum. The sequence continues at coordinate 7,541 of JABSTT010002820.1, forward strand.
CTTTATTAGGCTATTGCCAGATAGACTTATACACCAATAGACCTAATAGCCTATATTAGTCTATAGGGCTATAAGGCAATAGACCTAATATACTGATAAGTCTGGTATCAAATCCATACGTATAGGTATATAATTAGTGATATACCGTGTGCAAAAGCAGTTCACAGTCTCACAGAAAGGAACACGACACAGGCTTTTACGTAAAAAAATTCACAGCATATCCACGGGGTGAATGATGATGAGTGGGCGAAGCTCCGGAGTGAATCACCGGTAAACCGTTAATCTTCCGTGTAATTCGCCCAGTCGATCATCATGTAAAGACGTGAGAAACACTCTATTCGAACGCTGGGATCTCGCGTTTAAGGGGACGCTAGCACAAACGCGTTAGAAACATGCAGTACACTCTAGTAAGGGGGGAGAGGCCACAGCGTCTTACGCAGCCCCTTACACAGGCCGGAATGCGCACCGCGTTTGCCGACGCCATCACATGACTGCTGAAAGAGTATAAGGCGGAGAGGCCACAGCGTCTTACACCAGCTTCTTACACGTGCCGTAACGCGCTAGCACAAACCCATCATCATCGTTAGAAACGGACAGTCTTTCGCTCTCTCTCTCTTTCTGTCTCTCTCACACAAGACAGCAGATGGAAGAGTGAGAGAGCTCGCGCGCCGGGAGGAACGCGCCGAGGGCGAGCGCGAGCCTCCCGGCGCGCGAGCTATCGAGCGCAATCCTAGAACGAGGTGGTTACGACTACAAGGGACGAACGACCCACGCCTTAAGGAGCTTCGCCCCTAAAATGTATTTGAAGTATATGTACATACGCTGTTTGCAACGTTCATTACGTAAAAACAAACAAGAAAATAAAAGCAGGAGCTAGCTGCTCTACGTTGTCGCTATACCGACTGAACGTCGGCCAGCTTCCCTGCAAGGTGGCGGCCGAACTTCTTAGTCCTTTCCTTTATCTGGTCCGCAGACTGACCCGTAGGTGCCGCCCTTACAAAGTGATGAAAGAAATCTGGAAAGGGTAGCAAACATGGCTCTTCAGTATTTGCTTTGCTTATAGCACCGCAGATTTAGTCAACACTCTACTTTGGTCATGCAACAACTGGTAAAGCAATGTCGCAGCTGATCGAAAATTTACCTTTCGTGCAAAAAGAAAAATGTCTTACTAGAATTTCGTTAGCTGTAAATCGCACAAATTTACATATATGTGAATCTGTCAGTTGCTCTGGGAAAACTGGGGTAAGTGCAAGACTAAATATGTTAAGCAAAGCAATGAAATCGAATGATAAGACAAATAGTGAAAGCGGAGCATTAATCAACTGGAACCTACATGTCTGCACGATGCATGCTCTTATAAAAGGTGCCAACCTCACATGTACAATTTTTTTGCTTGAGGGCACAAACTGCTGAGCATCAAAGGTGTGTGAGTATTAAAAGAATGTAATGTGATAAACACAGGAAAGCAAACAGGGCACGTGGCCTTGGATTCAGAAAGTGCTTGGGTGTAGTATTTCTGAAGCGCCCGATCATGCACGTGTACAATTATGATTAGCCATGAGATTAGCTGCAGTACCACTCACCACTGGGGTAAGGGAATGTCCCATAAACTGGTGAGATTAATTTATATAATAATGTACTCATGAGCCATGTATAATGAAAGCACAAACATCTAAAAAAGGTGATGTTCCCTGTATATGTGAACGAGTCGTTGTATCAAAAGTAATGGTTGCTCACGTGTAGTCCTATGCAGAAGGTTTGCTCCACTACTTTAATGACATTCCTGAGTAAAACATTCTCTTTGAAACTGATTTCCAATGCTCACATCAAAACAACAGCCAAATCAGCATGCTTTCTTTTTGTTTTGTTTTTTTAATATCTAGCTTTTATACATGAGGGATGTAAAAAAAGGAACACATTTTTCTGAAACCATCTCCCCTGCAATAATTCCTTCAAGGCAACAAAGGTATTCTGTAAATAAATAATAAAAAGAAACAATGGCAAGATGATGCACTATGCACATTGAAGAAATCTATTATGGCAAAGCTAGCTACAATTGTTAACACACACCACCATCACTGCAAGCAAAACATTACTTGCCGTCTTTTGGTTATCACCCAACATTTAGCTTCAATAATATATCTATTTGATAAATTACCTTTCAGAGCACTCAGCTTGCCACTGTCCAGTGGAGGCTTCGGGTCTCCCTTAGTGCGGTTTGATGGTCTGCCCGTTACGCTGCGCCCCATCAACCCAGCAGTTGAAAAGATTTTCGTGGCAGCATCCCGCACAAATATGGAGTCGTTTCGGGCAGCCATCAGAAAATTAAAATCAGTGAGCGTCAGCCAAATGTCCTTGCTGATGAAAACCTGTAATGGAGAATTGTAAGACAATGCATTTCTTAATGCCACTAATAGGAAAATCTCACCATGCCACCGCTCTCCTCGAAAAGGACATGTGGGGGAGTGCCAGCTATTGTGGCTCCAAGAATCTCAGTCCTGTCTTGGCTGATTACAGCCTCAGTCGCCAGAGTTTCAATATCTGGCGAAAAAAGAAATTTTGGAGAACAGCAATGACACTAAGCTAGTTTTCACAAGTTGGGTTATGTTGCAACTAACAAACTTGCCATTGTTAAATGAAGACCAGCAGTGCAGCACAGGACAAAGATGAGACGAGGGAACTCGGCACAAGTGCACTAGTCTCATTTTTGTCTTGTGTTGCGCCGCTGGCCTTTATTTAACTATGCACCAACTAGCTCAGCAGTGAGTTCTATTAAACTTGCCATCTTTGGTTGTCGCATCTTTGCATCTGGACGTTGCACAAACTTCATTTTCTGTTGCCTTGGGAGGTGCACTGTGTTGCTCTGAAGAAAAAAAAAAGTGTAGGACGAAAAAGTGGGTATATACAGAAGTGGCTTTGATATGCATGCCACAGAGCAGCAGCAATATCGTTAGCAACATCAATTAGTGAAAAGTGACAATTTACCTCGATTCTTAAACACGCTTTCCTTCATGTGACTCTGTCGTCCTCCGCTGAATTGCACAGAAGCAGCAGCTTGTCTAGAAAATGAAAAAGCATCATCGCTTTTTTCAACACCATAACACATGCTCATATGTCATGAAAAAATTTAAAGGGACTCTAAAAAGAAACAACGAATCGGTTAGGCTCATAGATTATTAACTGATAACTCTATTCCCACTGATTTCGCCACCATAAGTTCGATATTAAAAGAGAAAACGAAGGTTAAACTAACATTCCTGCATTTCACAGCCAAACCTAGGCACCCGCACGTGAACGTGATATCAAGGTTTTCAAAGTATTTCCTTCATGTTTTGGTAGGCTCAATGAAATTTGATGAGACTTGCTAAGTTAGGTCTATGGCTCCCATGCAACACAGCTTAATTAACTTTTAGCAGAAAATAATTTTGTGTGCCACAGCACGCATTTCAAAATCAAGTCAAAGTGAGTTGGTGCGCGAATGAGAAGGTGGCGTCACCTCCTGTATTTTCTTTTTGTGCATTTTCTTGCAAACCAAGTATTCCCTCGTGGCAGAAGTGGTGCTCTGGGTATTGTAAATGAGCAATGGCTTTGCTCTTTAGTGTCCCTTTAAATTATACAGGTGCTCACAGCAAGTACCAGATATACAAAGAGGTTTACCTACCAGTCACAATCTTTTGAAGGCGTATGTTTAGGTGGCTTAGCTGCTTGTTTTCTTTCTTTAGCTCAAGGTTCTCTCTCCTGAGCTTTGCCGCTTCTGATGTTGACATTATGTCATCCTCCGTGCTGGAGCTTGAGTCCAGCTGTGAGCGCTGGTTAGCTTAGTCGACTTGCAAGATTCTCCCGCCTTGGTTTTTTTGGGGTATCCTGAATTCAAGTTAATTAATTTAGAAAACACTCAATAGTGCTACAAATGTTTTAGCTTATTGTACTGCCATCGTCACTACTAGATGACGCTTCAGCAGGAGGAACAGGCAACCTCTTTCTTGAAGTTTCCTTTTGTGCTTCTTCATATGTCCCTGTAACAGCAACAAAAGACAAGTCAGTTACATGTGTTCCACCAGAAAAACAATCTCCACCCTATAAAAATGCTGTCAAAATCTTAATGGTGTGACTTTTAAATGAGATTGTTGCACAAAAGCTTTGGCTTTCTCCCAAACTGCTTAATTTTTAACTTACTGAACCCTCAAAATGCAATTCGTATATGTCGCGTACATGCAACTTTTTTTACCCGAGTTCCTTAACTGCCTCTCACAAGAGACATCAAAGAAAAAGTTCAGCTCATGCTTCACTTGTAGTGCACAAAGGGATTATGAAATAACTTCAAGCAACATTATTCGGAGAACAAGAAAGAATGGTTCCAATGTAGATTTGATGATCGACGGCTAGCGAGCAGGAACAGTTAGGTCCTCGCAAAAAGAAAGAATGCACGGTGGGAAAAACTTTTACAATGTTTATTTTTGTACAGCCAAATGCACGTCTGGCTACTGTAGCTGTATTCATGGTAACAGCGTATAACTACAGTGAACTAGGAATACGTAGTAGAGCTATTTGCAATGCACGCGGACCCACGACCGTGCAGGACTGCGGTCAATGGTATGTTAAAAGGAGCGCACAAATAGGAACACATAGATCGTGTAGAGATAAAGCAAAAGGAAGAAAGAAAAAGAAATTACTGTGAACTTACCAAACAGCTTCACAATTTGAGCGCCGAAAAAGCCGTCCTGAACGTCGTCCTTCCATTTTGCGCTGTATACTTTCCTAGGCTTGAAGTCCTTTAAGTTGGACGGCTTGAAATTTTGAATGTCCCTGATGGACAGGATGTGGCGCTTACCATCATCGATAAACCTCAGGTAAGCATAATACATGGGACCTGCGTATTGATTCTCTTTCGTGCTCTTGCTCAGCTGGCTCGACATCGCGCTGCACGCTTCCGTCAGACCGCGGCCGCTTGATAATAAAACGCACGTGGTCGGACTGTCAGGCAGAAGACAGCCTGAACCGAAGTACAGGAAGCGGAAGTAGGGTAGCAGAAGCACCACAGCATGAAAATACAAAAGGTGGCTATGACACCTTTCCGGACATTAAAATTTATAAACCCTCAAGATTCAAAATTGGCATGCAGGAATCACCTAAATTTATGACTTCTTGTCAGGTTTTGCTTTTATCTCCGCACATATAGCCCGAACGGAAAGCTACCGGCAGGAGTCACGTGATAGTCACGATCCAACTCAATCCGAAGTTGGGCCGAGATATTCTCATCGACGTTGGTGTTTTTTTTTTCTTCTGACACAGTTTTCTAGCATTGACAGTTGTGCGCAGTGTGGTACATCTGTCCTAGCCAGAGAACCCTTATACCAACTGCCCTAGCTCCCATGTAGTGTTCTCTGCTGCGTCAAAAAAAAAAAAAAAAACGGCGCATCGGAAGAATTGTGCTGTGCCACGTTGCTCATCTAGCCCAATGGAGGCAAGCACTTCCAAACCTGTAAGAGGCAAAAGGAAGATTTAACTTGAGCCTAATGCGCGCTGTGAACTGCCAAGAACAACCAAGTGGCGTGCAAAAGCAGCTTCACGACCGGAGGAATCTGCCGAACTTCCCGCTGACGGATCCGCTTCACCCACACCTTTTGAACCTGACGAACCCAGTCAAACTTCAAGCGAGAGCGCGGGCTGCTTTCACGAGTCCAGTGACTCGCAAGACGGACGCCGAGACGCAACTAGCAGTGACGGTACGTTATCTTCGCATGAAGTTCTTCATACTTCGCAGTCCTTGAAGTGCGCCATTTGAAATAGCCGAATTTTTGTGACGATTGGGGCATGTGCTCGATTTCGTTCAAGTGTTTAGTGTGCGGGCGTGTCTACACGTGTAATCTTTAGACTGCAATTAATTGCTTTATTTGCTAGGGGCTTACCCTTCATAAAGTACATTAGCTCTATGTAGCTGGCTACATTTTTTCAAAGCCTCATTAGCTTTGAAAATGTCGTGCTACACATGGTCGCCTGTACTGTATTTTCAACCCTATTGAGCGTGTTGTATTGTTTCTGTGCAGACAGTGACAACTTCGACGTGGATGGTGAAGCCGCCTGTGATAGCGCTAACATGTGCAGTGGTGAAGTGCCGGAGGATGAATGCAGCACGCTATCCCGAACAACACTGCCAAATTCTGTGCTTACAGTTGCCGAAGCACTGTTGAGCATCCTTACGTTTTGCGTAACTGCTGGCCTCAATTGGAACCATCTGGAAGACCTCGTTAAGATGGTGAAGTTTTTGCTTGGAGACTCCATTATTCCATGTTCACGACATCTTCTGAGAAAAATGTGGAACACCTCAAGTACTGTGCGCCATAATTTTTTTTGTTCAACGTGCAAGACTTATGCCGGGAAGCGAGCGGCCCAAGATATCACTTGCAGTAATTGTAATGGAAATGTCTGCCTGTCAAATTTTAAGAACAACAACTTTTTTTCTACACTTAGTGTAAAGAAGCAACTAGAGGATCTCCTTATGAGCAAAGCGATAGCGCAAGCATTATTTGATCAGCTGAATAGCCCTGGAAGCACATCACATTTATTTAGAAATATCACTGATGGAAAATTACTGAAGAAGTGCCGAAACCACTCAGAATGGGCCGACATAACCATTACAGTCAACACAGATGGTGCAAGGGTGTTCAACTGCTCAAAAGACAGCCTTTGGCCAATGCAGTTTGTGGTCAACGAACTGCCTGTATTTTTGAGGTGGAGAAACGTAGTTTTGGGTGGACTTTGGTTTGGCCGCGGCCACCCAGACATGCAGCTTTTCTTTGGAACTTTTGTAAAAGAACTAAAGGAAATGGGCCCTATTGTATGGAACTGTGGCTCTCACATCATAAAATCTGTGGTGCGTGTGGCATGCGTCTGTGTTGATGTCCCTGCACGTGCCCTAGTCCTCCATATGAAGCAGTTCAACGGACACTATGGTTGTAGCTTCTGCTTGGAGCGTGGGAAGTTTCTTAATGGTGAGAATTCACACTTCAGCTCATCTTTCAGTATTGCACCATTGAGTACGTAATATAAGCATATATATTTCGTGGAGGTCTTAACCACTTTGAAGTTTTTCATTTGTGACATGTAAGCCTGGAAAGCATTTAATGCCTTATTTTTTGTCTACAGTAAATTGCTACAGCTTTAACCATACTAATTCGAGGAAGTACTTGGCTCACTCACCCCCATACCATGTTTTTATCTTGTTTCTTTAATAGGTGCTCTTCGGTATGTGCTACCTGACAGTGATGCACAGGAACCTGCGGCTGAAAGGACCATGGCAGGGATGAAGCAAGATGCGAAAGAAGCAAAACGCTGTGGTGCTCCAGTCAATGGAGTAAAGGGTTCTACCGCACTTTCAAAGCTTGATGCTTATGATGTTGTTTGGGGAACCTGTCCAGACTACATGCATGTTGTCCTTGAAGGCGTAGCGAAAACGTTTTGTGCTATGTGGCTGCAATCTACAGGCTCTGATTATTACATTGGCTCAAGAAAAACTGCCGAACTTCTAAATTCACGAATTTTAGCCATGAAGCCAGCAAATTGGTTTACCCGCTTACCTCGCAAATTATCAGATTACACTATATGGAAAGCAAGTGAGTGGAAGTGGTGGCTATTGCATTTTCTCTCTCCCCACTTTGACTGTTATTCTGGCCTCAAAGTATCTGAAACACTTCGGCCTTCTTGGGCACGGTATTTACGTTCTTTTAAAAGATGAAATAAGTGACAATGACGTCATAACTTCATCTGATGCTCTCTCAGAGTTTGTGGCACGCACACAAATGTTATACGGACCTTCTGCGATGACATTCAATGTTTATGGGCTCCTCCATTTGCCAAAAAGTGTTGCTAAACTTGGTCCACCTTGGTCACATTCCTCATTTGTATTTGAAAATGGGAACGGCACGCTTGTTAAACTTGTTGCCGGGGCCTGTGGAGTTCCCCTCCAAGTATTGGAGCGCTATGTGCTGTTTCGAAAATTGAAGACTCTCCCCGACAGCTTACACCTTTCACCTCAGTCGCAGGGCTACTTCAGTTTGCAAAAACCAAGCACTTGTAGTGGAACAGCATTGCTAGGAATCGGCAGACGCTGCATGGATACTGAGTGCCAGAATCTCATGCTCAGACTCGACAATCAACCAGAAATATTTGTTGAATATTATAGAGCACTGATTTCAGGGCAAATGGTTCACTATGTAAACTACAAAAGACCTCAACGCACTTTTAATGCTGCCTTTGTTAGCAGATCAGGCAAATTTTTTTAATCATTAGGATACTTGATGCAGCCAGCTCTGATACTATCCTGGAATGCCAAGAATTAATCCCATCTCAAAATTTTTTTGCCTCGTACATTTTAGTTTGTACGAAAAGCAAAGACCCATTTGCTCTTCTTCAGCCAAGTGACTTTTACCGTTTGTGTGTATTTATGGAGGTAGAAGGCACAATTTTTGTCTCGACAATTCCGAATCTTTGTGAAAAAGACTGGTAGCCAATTAGCACTTTCAGGACCAGGTCATAGGGCCATCGATGATATATGATCACTGTTTTTCGACATGCTGTCAAACTCAAAATTTTCGCATGCTGTTTCATTTAGAGCAATCTGTGTGTTATTTTGAACCTACTCTGTCAATTGCAGAGTTGTTTTTTTCTAATGCGAAGCATTTCCTGGCGAACTTGAGCCACATTGACCGTATCTATCTATCTATCTATCTATCTATCTATCTATCTATCTATCTATCTATCTATCTATCTATCTATCTATCTATCTATCTATCTATCTATCTATCTATCTATCTATCTATCTATCTACGTCTCGGTGCTCTCCTGGCCGTCTTGTTCACCTGGTACGCCTCAATAATTGGGAGGTAGGGTATCAATGTATGACGAACATGAATGACCCATCTTCATGTCTCTAAAGCCATATATTCATCATCTACGGCACAGTTAACCGTGTGGCTCATACCAGAAGTGCTCGTCCCACAGTATGCACCACAGGTGTTTCAATCTTACAAACTTATGCCAACCAACGACAAGCTAAAATAGACGTAAGAAACGCCTTGGCTGTTGTAAATAGACCTATGAAAACTTTCTAGATAAGTTTCCTCAAGTTTCCTGCGCCTCACACCTGTGCATTGCGTCCAGGTTCAGCCCACATTTCTCTGTTCAAGCTTGACAGAGAATGGCCAGCTCAAAGAGATCCACTCTTAAGAAGGGGACACCATTTGTCGTAGGTTGCGATTTAAATGTAGACATAACAAGCACACACACGTGCCACCTACCAAGAGTGGTATAGAACACAGGCCCTCGAGGTGCCAAGCAAGCAGGCTATGGCTGCTTCTCCTGCTTGGTATAGATATTAAATAAACCTGCTGCACCAGCATTTGCTATGGTGCTTGTGTAACGGGAATTTTGCTTGTAATCTGTGATAAGCTCTCTGATATCGATACACATGTTTTGCTACCATTCCGTTTGTTTTTGTGCTACTTTGCTCGATACAATATGTAATGAATACTTCAACGAATGACGCTTCAACGAATGACGTTGACGTGATAGCACGTCAACGCACCGTGTAGCGCTCTTTTTTCATAAAAGCAGATGTTTGTGCTTTGGTTTAACATGAGTTCCAACGTTACAACGTACCATGAGGTACCATTCTGTCACCACGGTGCTGTCAACATTCCTGGTTAATCCATGTTAAGAATAGTCATGAGTGAGTACATTCGCTTTGCACAACAACCTTGATCCTACTCATAACAGTTGGCTGAATGCCAAACAATTCGTCGTAGGCAATTTCATTGCTGACTTCGCATGACAGCGATCCCCAAGGTGCGTGGGATCTGCAGGATCTTTTCTGAAAGGCAGCAGTGCATACTACCAGATTGTGTCAGGCGCGGTTGCACATTGGGTACAAACAAAAATTGTGTCGAGTTTGCGCCCGGCCACATAAACAAAATCACACGAGGCCCACGGTTCTACTGCGCCACCGCGATTTCGTTGGACGCAGTGAAGAGTCCAAGGATGGCTTTCAAAGCTCGGATTTCAGTTTCAAAGGTGATTCAGGTGGTGATCAGCACGGTAGTTACCAGAAAAGTGAAAAAACTATGTGCTTTGCTGGGAACACAGCAAAACCAAACTGAAAACGAATGTTTCTTGCAGAAATTGCAATGCGTGCTTCTACTTCACCTCTTCTCAGAATTGTTTAGTTAAGTAGCATGAACAATCCGCCTTTTGCATGTCTGTGTGGCGGCCTCTCGCGGACACGGCACGAAACAATCTGTACGGCGTCGCGCCAAACCTGTCGTGCGCTACCGCAGTGTTTCTCTATGGCACAACGTGATCGGGCAGCGACACACACAGTGATCATTGCGGTTTCTTTCGATTTGAAACGCTGTACGAATTTCTGGGAGGCCTCTCCGGCATGGTGAACACTTACAGCGAAAAAAGCAGGCCATGAGAAAGCCTTGGGTGTCTAAAAACGTCGCAAAATGCCGCCCGAACGGGAAAGGCACGGATGCTAGCAGACGCCGCCCGCTTCCCGCGTGGTCACTTGAGGGGTGGAATCCGGTTTGTTTGAGACCGCGCGCGTAAAAGAAAAAGAGGTGGGGGTGACTTCTCGTGAAAGCGTACGGCACCTGCCCATGTCACGCTGTCTACATGCTCGAGAGACGCCAGGATCGCTTTTTCTGACTTTTTGTGTTTTGTTATTTGTTGTTTTGTTGCTTTTCTCTACGTCCCCATTCCGGTTTCTCCCTTCGAAAATGAACCAGTCGTCTTGGTTCGCTCGGTCGAGGTGTCCTCAGTGAGCGACAGTTACCGTGCACTCTTCTGGTGCGCTGAAAGTGAATGAACGTGTCGTGCCTTTTTCAACTCTCCGAAGTTTCTCTCCGATTAAGCCTACAGGGAGATAGCTAGAGCTCAATCAGCGTAAGGTTTGCTGCCAGTAGTGCTTGTTCAAGTCACGGAGCACCAACTTGGCCGGAGTCACGAACGGATGTACAACGAGGCCAGGATCAATGAAAACGCTAAGCGAAGCGCATGTGAAGGAATTCATGGCAGCAACGAACGAGGAATGTGGATCAATGAAAACGCTAAGCGAAGCGCATGTGAAGGAATTCATGGCAGCAACGAACGAGGAATGTTCGGGATGAGGTGTGTGTGCGTGATCCAGTGTTTAGTGAGTTGAACTCCACGTCAACTCACGGACTTATGTGAAGTATTCGTCCTCCATCATCGGATACAACAGGAAGCGTGCTGGAATAACACCTCTATCTTGCAGGGTAAGATTTCGTTATTGGGTTGATCCGAGTGACCATGTGCATTGCCGGATGTCTGTTTTTGCCTATCCGTGTCGTTCTTACATAAATACTGTTTGATTACGGAAACACGGAGCAGTGGTTTCACTGAACTACAAGTTCCGATGTGTTCTTCGCGCGTTCTTCACGGCTAATGCCGTGTCATACACGCGACATTTGCCTGCCTGCACCGTACGATGATGTGAGAGAACTTCATGTTACCAAAAATGTGTGTCTGCATGGCGTACCGGCCCAGCTGGCGGCGAGTATCATTACTTTCAGTAAAGGGTACAGCGTTCCGCAAAGCGCGCCGCTTGCGTCGTCTGCTACGATGCCGTACGGGTCGTTTGCGCCGGATTCGGCGCATGCGCACTCGGACCATGCAAAGGGCGGATTTGGGAAGTGATGTGCAGTTCACTGACAGTGCAGGCGCCAGAGATAGCGACAAAAGGAGCATTGTAGGTAGCCTTGGGCTAAATTTTTACGCTTGCGAAACAAGACAGTGTGGCACATTTTGTATATTTTGGATTTTTTTACTAGTATATGCATGCCTCTTTAATATTTGCATTTTGTTTTCTGATGAAATTTTCATTGAGACTTTTCTAGGAAATATATAATTCTTATGTTCAATATTTCTATTGTTTGTGAAAGAGCATTCAGTAGCTGCATTTTGTTATATAATATATGAAGATGCTCTGATTATTTCATCTAATAAAAATGTTTGTGCTGACACCTCTCCAGACGGCCCATTTTTCCTTGAACCCATCAGTGTCAAGGTGGAACATTTGTTCTTGAAAGGACGCTGAAGTCGAATACGATTTCCGTGCTGTATTGTTAAATTACCTTGTGGAATCTCTTGACGGAAAATGCAGGTATGCATGCCCATATGTCTACAGATAAAGTGGAAAATGTAATATATATATATATATATATATATATATATATATATATATATATATATATATATATATATATATATATATATATGTAAGGAACAAAAGGGAGTACGACGCACGTTGATTTTTGCACAGTATATTTACTGACGCTTCGGCTGGTGGACCAGCCTTTGTCAAAGGCTGGTCCACCAGCCTTTGACAAAGGTTGGTCCACCAGACTTTGACAAAGGCTGGTCCACCAGCCGAAACGTCAGTAAATATACTGTGCAAAAATCAACGTGCGTCGTACTCCCTTTTGTTCCTTATTGTACCGGGGCCAACGTGATTTCCTTGCTGCAACTATATATATATATATATATATATATATATATATATATATATATATATATATATATATATATATATATATATATATATATATATGCCGCTGAATGTGGGCTTGTAATAAACTGAAAATCACTCTGATGAAATGAGTGTCCGATAGCCCAAGGGTTTTATAAACACTTATAATGTTTACATTTACTGCCTTCAATTGCTTTTTAAATGTGTTTTTATGCAACTTATAATTTGCAAGATAAAATAAGAAAAACAGTTTCAATTCGTACGGTTTTTGAATGAACCAATACATCTACTTATTGAATCTACTGTGATTATGAAGCATACTATTTGTCTAGCAGTTTGCAGTCTGTTGTCCACAGAGTATTTTATTTGCCATGTAGCACACTTGCCCTAATAAAAAAAAACTATGTTTTTATCCGACCTATAGCACTTTGTTTTGGACCTCTATTGAACCCATGCATCCTGCTATGGGACCTGAGGCACCCCCTATTGTACCTGTACACCCTGCTGTGGGACCTGTAGCGCTCCCTATTGGACCTATACATCGTGCTATGGGACCTGTAGCACTCCCAATCGGACCTATACATCCTACTACTGGACCTGTAGCACTTTCTATTTAACCTATATATCCTGCTATGGGACCCATACATTTTCTATACGACAAATAGAAATTTCTATTGGAATTTTTCCTAGGGTTTTTATTAAAGGAACTTGTAATGGGAACTCGTTACAAAATTGTGAAGGATCGAGGAACGAGTTTCCGTTCCTATTTTGGAGGAACGTGTACAACACTGGGTAGCATATACAGTAATTCTACCTAGAGTTACTGTATATGCGGTAAAACGACACGGTGCTGCCACCTACCAGTAGCTCTGCGTACTACGCAAGCTTCTTGCGTTTCCTGATATCATGACCAGATGGCGTCCATATCTCACGCAGCGCTGCCTCCATTTCATCAATGCCAGCCACATGCGGCCGATTCAACATAGACGGGGCGCTCTCTGAGGCAAGGCAAAACATAAATGGCCGTTTGATGATATAGATCACACTCTACAAGACACGCCCAGACAACGCAGTTAAAAGACCAACGAGCAGATTGCAGCGGAGAAGCGCCGGCGTGCCGATGCCCGTCGTCTCAAGCGTGCCCAGGAAACGTCAGTGCTACGAGCCCAGCGGCTAGCCAAAGATCGTGAATCGAGGCGCGCCCGGAGGCAGCAGGAAACAGACGAGGTGCGCGATGCGCGAATTGTCACTGACCGAGAGGCTAAGCGAGCGTACCCGGCGGATGAACAGACGCCCGAAGCTCGTGCCGAACCGCAGATGAACCGGGACTCATGTAGTACGGCTGGTAGAAGACTATCGTCTTTCCACGACATTTGCAGCGAAGCACGGAGATACGCGGCCAATTTTTTAGGGGCGAGGCTCCTTAGGGTGTGGGTCGTTCCCTCCTCGGTAGTAGTAGTAGTAGTCGTCGTATGTATGTAGCCACCTCGCGCCACCGGGAGGCTCGCGCGCCGGGAGGCTCGCGCTCGCGCTCGGCGCGTGCCTCCCGGCGCGCTACCTCTCTCACTCTTCCATCTGCTGTCTTGTGAGAGAGAGACAGAGAGACAGAGAGAGAGAGAGCGAGCGAAAGGCGCGCGTTGACTATGGAAACGCTCTTGGCGAAAATGCCAGAGGCCCGTGTACTGTGCGTTGTCAGTGCACGTCAAAGAACCCCAGGTGGCCTAAATTTCCGGAGCCCTCCACTACGGCCTTTCTCTCTATCTCTTTCACTCCCTTTCCCCCACCCCCACGGACGCTTAGCCGTGCTCCCTACATGGGCTGCAGAAATTAGCGTCCTTTCCTAGCCGAACCACAATCATCATCATCATCATCATCATCATCATCTTTGATGAACGCTCCAAAAGCTGGCAAAGAACGAGGACGCGCCCTCACCCGCGAGAGACAAGCTTGACGAGGGCAGCGTCTTCTAGCGTGTTTCTTGATTGAAAAATACCGACTGCTCGCGCTGGAGAACCATTCACCGGCCACCCATATATGTATATAGGCACTGGATCTTGACTTGCAATGAAGTGCCGGTGGGAGATTTCACTTGTGCGTAGTTGAACCATAAGGATTCGCAGCGTGCGCGTTAACCAAAATAATCCGGAACTCGGCACGATCTACGATGAACCTCCGGAGCTTCGCCCACTCATCATTCACTCCGTGCATATGCTGTGAATTTTAAATGCAAAGCATTTCTTAGCCAACTTCGGCGAGTTTGAGCGCATCTATCTATCTATCTATCTATCTATCTATCTATCTATCTATCTATCTATCTATCTATCTATCTATCTATCTATCTATCTATCTATCTATCTATCTATCTATCTATCTATCTAGCCACCTACGATTTTGTGCTCTCCTGGCCGTTTCGCTAATCGGATGTTTACGAAAATTGGTATGCCACATCATGACTACATGAACATAAATGACAGGTCATAACATGAAAATCATAATATGCATCTCATGAGCGGCATGATTTACATGCCACGGTCTAGGTGCTCTCCTGGCCGTTTCGCTAATCGGATGTTTACAAAAATTGGTATGCCACATCATGACTACATGACGAACATAAATGACAGGTCATAACATGAAAATCATGATATGCATGTCATGAGCGGCATGATTTACATGACACAGTCTTCGTGCTCTCCTGGTCGTCTCGTTAATGGGATGTATACAAAAATTGGTATGCCACAATATCACTGCATGGCGAACATAAATGACAGGTCGTAACATGAAAATCATGACATGCATGTCATGAGTGACATGATTTACATGCCACGCGTTTCGTTAATGGGACGTGTACGCAAATTGGCATGCCACAACATGAAGGCATCACAAACATAAATGACAGGTCATAACACGAAAATCATGACATGCATGTCATGAGTGACATGATTTACATGCGACGGTCTTGGTGCTCTCCTGGCTGTTTCGTTAATGGGATGTATACGAAAATCGGTATGCCACAACATGACTGCATGGCGAATATGACTGGCAGGTCACAACATCAAAATCATGATATGCATGTCATGGTCGACATGACTTCCATGTCACGCGTTTCGTTAACGGTATGTATACAAAAATTGGCATGCCACAAGATGACTGCATCACTAATGTAAATGACAGCTAATAATATGAAAATCATGACATGCATGTCATGAGCGACATGATCTACATGCCACGGTCTCGGTGCTCTCTTGGCCGTTTAGCTAGTGGGATCTGTAGGAAAATTGGTATGCAACAATATGACTGCATGACGAAGATAAATGACAGGTCATAACATGAAAAGCACAAAATGCATGTCATGGGCGGCATGATTTACATGCCAGGCGTTACGTTAATGGGACGTATACCAAAATTGCTATGGCACAACACGACGGCATGAAGAACGTAAATGACAGGTCATAACATTACAATCATGACACTCGTGTCATGACCGGCATGATTTACATGCCATGGTCCTGGCGCTATACTGCCGCTTCGTTAATGGGATGTATGGGCTCCGTCTACTGACCAGAGCGCGCTACGCAGCTCTCGTCGGACGGCTCAGTATCGCTCACATTGGCCGCTTGGGTCGCACGTATGAGACGCGCGCGCACGGTGGAAACCGAGGCGACAGCGACGCGCGCGTTTCCTCGCTGCTTTCTGGGCGTGCTGCGAACCACATGAACGCTCGCGGCGTCGCCCTTTGGAACAGTTTGCCGCAGGTTTGGAGCGCGCGTCTCATAGGAAATAAAACGAAACAAGGTGGGACGGGCGGTCGCTGCTGCTATAGAGCTGGAGACGTGCATCGCGTTCGCGTAGTTCCTTGTCACAGTCTGCCCAATTTTGCTTCTTCTCTCCGCCAGGCAGTGCATTCTGGCGCTGATGTCGCACATGAACACTCGACTGCACGGAGCTATACGAAAATTGGTTTGGCACAACACGACTGCATGACGATCATAAATGACAGTTCATAACATGAAAATCGTGACACGCATGCCACTCGTTTCCTTAAAGGGATGCCAAAATTGCTATGGCACAACACGACTGCATGACGAACGTAAATGACAAGTCATAACGTTAGAATCATGACATGCGTGTATGAGCGGCATGGTTTACATGCCACAGTCTTAGTGCTCTTGTGGCCGTTTCGTTAACTTCATATGTACCAAACTCGGTATAGCGAGACAACAACACAAATCCTTTTTACGTTCCTTACGCGTGCTTCGCATTTCCTTGATTCCCACTGCACGTGGGATCTGCCAATTTTTTTTTCACTCACTCACTGTAGCCGTGCGGCTTTGCGTTCCTGGAGTAGAGCGCGTCGCAATGCAACTGGCCATCATTTATGCTGCACGAGACAGATTATGTAGCCACCGTGATTGAAGCAACGCGCGGGCAGACCGAGAAGGACACCGAAGCCTGTGCGGCGGTAGAGGCATCGAGACTACTGAAGCGCTAACTGCCGGCGCGCATATTAACAAGGCACTCCATCGTTTCTAGGCGGCGGTACCATCTCTTGGAACCAAGAGTGCAGTGAGGAGGCTATGTTTATTTATGAGGAATTTTGCTTGTTAAATGTCTTTGCTTTAACCGGACATAAATTAGATGCTAATTGCAAATCGGTGCAGTAAACATATAAGGCTGTTTCTTTCCTCTATTTTGCAAGAGGGTCGGTGGTGTGGCTACCCAATCCAGAACAAACTCTTGATCATTTAGTACATCAATATACCGGCCAATGCATTCTCGAAAGAGCACACGTGCTGGTCGCCTGTCCGTGTCGCAATGAAACCCGGCCATTCGAGCTCGCCATAAACATTGGGTAGCAATGGTTCAGCCTCTGGTTTATACCTAAAGGAATTTTGAGAAATACCACCATCGAGACTGCTGTAGTAGTCTGCATTGCTGTTTTAAAAAAAAATGTCTGTTACCTGCTATTTATGTTTGTGCTGTGTCAATAAAGTAGTTAAAATAAAAAGGGTCGGGTCTTGGTCACCTTTTTCTGCGGCAGCTCGTTAACCGGTTTTTGTTTTTTCGTGATGCAACAGATCCTTTTCTGCGAACCGTGTGCCATATGAGGCTGGCCAGGCGACTGCCCGAATATATTGTGTCAACTGAAGAGTGTGCGGGGTCGTTGGGTGGTTTCTACAGAAAAATAGTCTTCAGTGTAAGATTTCTTACTGTACGTTTCACAAGAGAGTACCTCTGTTCTGTGAAGCGTAAAGAATTGTATTTTGCCCTGTGTGACATTGTTTTCCCAGTGCCTTGGTTCAGGTCACTGTACAGTGGAGGCTCAGGTGGCAACGTCTTAAAGAGGGTCAAGAAAATGCAGGTGCCGCCGGCAGCAAAGACCTTTTTCTTTAAACTGCATACTGGCACATTGCCAGTTAAGACGTTTTTGGAGCAAAAAGGATTCTTCTTACCGTGGGGATCGCATTGCTTCATTTGCAAAGTTCCAGAAACTGTAGACCATGTTTTCTTACATTGCTGGGAGGGCGTTTATTTTTGGGATGTGTTACAGCGAACCATGAAGAAAGACCTCCCACTGGACCCGCATGGAATCAGGTTTTTAAATGTTGATAGGGAGCAGGGGGTGGCGTTTGATTTAATCATGCTCTTGGGCCTCCACTCCATTTGGCGATCTAGGATGGCAGGGTATCATGTGGATAAAGATGCTCGGCCTGCGCGAATGTATTTCCGTGAAAGTGTACATTGGTTTATAGAGATCCAAAAAGCCTCCGCTGAACCTCCCGAGTGGCTCTCTCGATTAGAGCCGCTCACAGCATTGCGCGAATTTTAATGTCTTGAAACCAGCACTTGCTGGTGGGTAACAGGCGACCTCATGTACAGTGTGCATTGTGTAGTTGTATTGACAATTTGGTTTTGGTTATTGTATCATTTGTGGAGTGTCATGCACAATGAGTATTGTGTAGTTGTATTGGCATTTTTGTTTGGGTTACTGTATCATTTGTTATGTACCAAAGACAGGTAATAAAGAAAAAAAAAGTCGGTCGTGTGGTGGTAGCGCTTCCAGCTCATGCCGTCACTCCCTGACTGGTTGTGGGTTCAAATCCCAGCGAATGGAACTTTTTCTATCGGAAATGCGCGTTTTTTTTTTCAGACTAATTCCGTTGCGGAACTAGGCCACAGATTCTTTGGTGGACCCCGGCATAAAGCACTTTCGTGTTAAGATGTGTCAGATGGTCAAGATGACAGTAAACGATACTACGGTGGCCGCTTTGGCGTGATGCGCACTGTATGTTTTTAAAACTTCACGAGAGTTACCGGAAATACCCTCTATTGTTTTCAACGTGATATGCATATAACTCTGCGTGTGACTTGAACGCCGATCCCGGGGGTAATGAAGCACGTGGAGCAGCGGGTATGTGAATGCGTGAATACAGTGAACCAAGTCAGAATTAGCCTGAATAAAATGTGGTTTGAGGGAACTAGTGGCGAATTATTTTAATCAAATGTGAATTAAGCAAATAAAATGTTAATCAATGCGATTGAAAAGTGCTCTACGTGAATGGAAGGCATAATGCACTTGTGATGCTGGTGTCAATGATGTCACGCAGTGCGCCGCTGTATGGTTCTTGGATAAGTCACACTGAGTGAGGTAATGCCACAGCTTCGCTGGCCAGCCACATTCAGAAGAGTATGGCTATGAATTTTGTAAATGTCTTTGTTTTGTTGTCGGCTGATAACCAAAGGGCAGGTAGTCTGCACAGGAGCCAACAAAATCTGCGCAAGAGAAAATGACTAAAGGGAACATAACGAAATATTGTACATGAAATTTTGAACAGCTAAACAAAATTAAGTCTTAAAAAGTCTCAATTAAGTCTCAAATTGCGTTGGCTGAGGTTTCTCAGCCAACGCAAGCTATTTCGACATCTGTCTGTCCGTCGGTCAAGAATGGAGCCTCGCTGCCAGGATTTACAGTTTGCCTGCTGGTATAAATGCCGACACTCTGTGAGCGAGAAATGTCAAAAGACGCCTAAGGGATTCTGTTTGTGAAGAATGTAGTAACGGGTTTGCCACCACGGAGGAAAACAAGAGCTAGCAGGGGGCATTGTGAACTCTCTTAACTCCCAGTGGTAATAAAGAAGATTGCGTCACGTGACAGCCTAGTCGTAAAAAAGGGTGAGAACAACGGGAAATGGGCCCTGGTCACGTGATAGGTAAGCGGTGTATGGTCAAGCGTCACTAAATGTTACCTCGACCCACACAACCTCGAGCTGTGTGACAATCATGCCTAAGAGGTGCTGCGCCCAAGGCGTCAGAGGAGGTTGTTAAGGCTGGAGGAGTCACGTGACACCGCCTCCTAGTTTTCTTTCCGTCCGTGCTTGTTACAATAAAGGTGGTGCACATTATTTTGTTTTACCAGATCACGTGTTTTCCAAGTAAATAAACAAGCAACAACATAATTCACAGAATAAGGTGGACGCTGCTTTATTTGCAGTGAAAAGTACATGGTCCCCTTGAAGCACAATTCGTGCAAGCTGCACGCGGACGGCGACAAGAATGTAACAGCTCGCGAGGGAGAAAAAAAAAAGACAGACCATCAGTTACATAATAGAAGCAAAGAGGGAGATGGACAACACTCCTGTAGAGAACAAAAAAGAAAAAGAAAAAGCAACCACGTGGTATGACAATAATACTGGCTGTCCTACAGAGAGCAGCTGTAAACATGAAATGGCTCCTGGCAACGCAGAACTGAGCCTCTCTGCGAGCGCCGTCTCGGCCAAAGTCGAAACACCATCCGCGCTGCGCCGAACACTGTCGGCGTGGTCACACAGCGGGGCGCCATCTCTCGAAGGAGGCGGCAGAAAGCCCGCGACACAAAACGCAAGGTCCGTTGGCAACGGGAAGCGAACAACTTGCCCTGTATCCGCGCCAATATATGACACTCAAGTGTATTGGTGCCCTGTATCTGCTTTTACAACATCGCCATTAGAAAGAAATCGAACGTTCGCCTACTGGAAGCTAGGGCTCCAGGGACATTGCGAACAAAGGTCCGGGAACTCGAAAGCAATAGTTCCTGTAACTTGTTTGTGCACTAACCATAGCAAAATTCGTTCGCGAAAGGTTCGGCTCTAGAGATTGCCATTTTCTTAACACTGCCCGACTGAAATGTTCCTCATGGTCGTTCCAGTAATTTCTTGTTTCCGTAAGACTCACGTGAAAAGGTGTGACAAATATACAGTATACGCATGGTCTTCGCATGGAAGGATTTGGAGTTATTCGAATATGGAAGGAATCGTTTTTGTAGGGTGGCCCAGCGGTATACTGCTCTTGACCGTTTATCCGAAAGACGCCGGTTTACCACAGCCGTGGCGGTCGCGTTTTATATGGACGTGAAAATGGCAGAAGCCAGAGTAATGCGCGATGTCCGTGCAGGTTAGAGAACATCAAGCGGTCTAAATTTTTGGAGCCCTCCACTGCGGCGTGCCTGCCTGATAATCATATCATGCAGTTTGGCACGTAGAAACCCGTAAATTATTTGCTTTGGCTGCATGCCCGAATGTATTTATCGGATTACCCGTAGGTTCCCGTTAGAGTGCCCAGATAGCGGCTCTGGCGTTAGGCTAACGCCACCTGAAGGTCGCAAAAAAACGCGAGCTAAGGTATTTCGCGCTTGAAATAAAGGAAAGACTTACAAGGTGCCCTGCATAAGCGCATGCACTTCACTTTACAACCTTCGTGCCACAGTAAATAGGAATGGAGTAATCGCGTCATCTTTAAACAGTGACATTAGTGGCCAGACAGCGCGAGTAATACTGTATATGAAGTAGACAAAAAGTACTTTTCAGTGCGGTGTAGTGATACAGCAAGACGTTCACATACTTTGATTCCGGCATGAGCGAAAACACAACAGGCACTTCATGTATATGCACCACAGCATAATCTGTCTAGTGTGTCGAGTAAACGTTATTTCACACGCATAACGAACGCGATGGATGTGGGAATTTGTAACAGCTGAGCATACACGTTCGTTTCATATGATTGCCAACAAAGAAATGAGGATCCCATATTCGCCTTCCCGTTCGAATAATCATAAGCAGCCTCTAATGCAAGGTACTGCATTGCAAATGCTCTTTTTCATGGTGAAAATAAAATAAAATTGATTGATTCATTATACTGACGTACTCGCCTCGGTATGTAAATAAAAACCGATGTGACAAGATAGAAAGGATGACAAAGACAATAGTATGGCTCTTCGTCCAGACATATCCGATAAAGGCACATCCGATAAAGGCACATCTGATAACGAATGACAGCTAGAAAAGCACATTTGTACATCATGGAACGCTTCGTAGACAAACATTTCAAGCGCGATAACGGAGGCAAATGCAGGTTTTCATGAAACTCGTCGTGGCGGGTTCCGCACGGTCACTTTTGGGCGTACATGATTACTACCAGCTTCACTGCTAAATGTTGCCGAGAAAAAAGTAACAAGAAGGAACGCTGAAATTGGCAGCACTTGCGCAGTAACACTACACCACTGCAGTAGAAATGCAGTAACAATGCACCGCTGCATTCGTGTTTGGACAACAGGAAACTGATGGCGGGCCTTTTCTAAGCCACGGCGTAACCGTACACATGCCGGGTCAAGATGATGGGCATGTCGACGTTGGTCTCCTTGAGGTGAACTTCGCTGAAACCGGCGTTCCTGATGAGTTCTCCGGAGTCTCGGTTCAGGCAGCATCCGCAGCAGATGACGCACCACAACGGGGTCAGCACGTTCTGCAACGTCCTCCCGAAGCTCCCTCTGGGCAGGGCCACGTGCTCCATGAACACCATTCGACCACCCTGAAACGAACGAAGGCTGTCAATGTCGGCCAGATAAGAGTACCAGGCTGTCGAAAAGAAACAAAGAAAAACGCACCGCGCTCAGATGTCACAAGCGAAAGACGAGCCCGAGCTCGGAACTATTTTATCGAGAAATGTCTCCTTGTTATTTTCCTTTCATTTTCATTTTTATTCCTTATAGACCCCACTGAAGGGGTATTACATAAGGGGTGGTTGCATACATGAAGAATAAAAGCCATATTTACTACATTGCAAAGAAATCTGTTAAAGTGGCCGAAAAGGTGGAGGGACACGTGATGGCTGTAATGACGCTAGAAAGGCCGTTCTAGTCTGTTGCTGCACGGTAGAAGAATGAGGACGAAAAAGTGACGGTGCGCGCACGTACGTGATACGTTTTACCACGTACGTATGTACGTGATAAAACGATGACGCCGCCTACGGATATCTACGTGCACTGGTTACCGTTAGCAACAATGCCTAGTGTTAGTGTACAAAATACACAGACCCAAAATGCCACAGTCAATAACGATTTTCTTGTACTAACAATAACGATTCGTTGCAAGAATTTCGATCTCGACATTGTATGCAGGGTGGCGCGCGGTTGCAGGTTTATTTCGTTGCGTCGATTCGTTGCTTGCTTGGCCGACCAGATTTGCAAACCATACATAACAAAATGCTTTGCTGGGCTAGTTGGTTCATATTACGGAATAAATATGAGCACAAGAATGACGGACTTGTCACCCTGTGTTCCGTCTGTCTTTTTTTTCAGCGCTCAGATTTATTCCATACAACATGTACCCGCCAATTTGCACTAATGCCTTCAGGCGCTGTAGGCATTTCAAGTAAATAAAATTATAGATAAATTCAACCTAGGGCCATAACAGAGGCCGGGTTGAACACTTTCTTACGTTGACTGCAGGAGGGAAGCACAAACATGAGCCAGGAAAACAAGAAAATGAACAGAGAAAGAGAGACATAATGAGTGCAATGATCTATCCACACTGCATGTTGCCATTGAGTACTACAT
Source organism: Hyalomma asiaticum (assembly GCA_013339685.2). NCBI lineage: Eukaryota > Metazoa > Arthropoda > Arachnida > Ixodida > Ixodidae > Hyalomma > Hyalomma asiaticum. The sequence goes on from JABSTT010002820.1 coordinate 30,955, forward strand.
GTGTTCATAAACCAGCGATTGCGAAAAACTCTTTCAATGGATAACGCACGCACTGGATGCGCTTAGCGCAGTAAATGCACGAACGCTCCGGAAGGTAGCACACAAGAGCGACACGATCGGATGTCTGCATGAAAACCGTTGGGATTCATTTCTACATCATTCGAACGACCGTCTATTTTAACTTGGTTTTAATTCGAGCCTGTGTCGTGCCCCCTTCGTATTTTACCCCCCATCGTGCACGGCAGATAATCGTATATCTTCAGCTGGTCACCCTCATTGCGTTTCTTTCATTTCTCTCTCTCTCTCTCACTTTCTCCACTTGAAGCCTAGGTCCTTCAGAAAAGGAAACGCTTTCTGGTGCACGAAAGACATGTGATTTCTTGCATCTTCAGAATCAGCGAAATCTTATCAGAACAAGAAAAACACCTTCAATTCTGGAATTACTTGCATCGTCCGAATATGCAAGTACATTAAATACTTTCACTTTCTGCATAACTAAAACAAATAAAACCTCTGATTCGGAACGCATTAAACACTTCTAGTTTTTTTGCTGAAACTACTTGCACGTTGAGAACCGACACATGTTTAGATCCATATCAAGATCAAACTGTTCCAGTTCTTTACGCAGTTATGTCACGCGTGCAGATTGAGGGCCGCACTGAAGATTTTCTAGAGGAACTTGACGTTTGAGAATACGCGGTATTTTACGCACATCATTCGTCATACTGAAATAGGTCAACCTTGGTGTAATAAGCGCGAAAACGGAAGAATTTGGGGATCGCGCCTGAAATGCTTTAGGACAAGAAGAAAATAATGGCATAGAGGACATCAACGCAAAAATTACAGCATTTCCCGCTAAAGGGGACCATGCGGATATGCGAACCAGCACGGGGGGGGGGGGGGGGGGGGGTGCACACCGCGTTTGCATCGGTTTGATGTTATCAGACGCTGCCTGCGTCAGCGTTCTCTCGCGGACGAGGGCGCGTTCTCGTTCCTTGCGAGCTGGTAAAGCGTTCATCGAAGAGTGTTTCCATAGTCAACGAACGCCGTTCGGAGAGGAGAGGAGGAATGCCGAGAGGAGAGGAGGGGAGGAGGATGCGCATGCGCAGTGCGGGTGCGGACGCAGCACGGCAGATGGATGGCTGGATGGAAGGAGGGAGGGAGTGACATAGCCCCGACCATAAGCTGCTTCGCATCTAAAACAATACTAGACTGATCTCTAATGTAGCGATATAAGCAGGACGTAAACCTCTAAGACAAGAAGTCAATAAGTTAATTGTCGCAAACCACCAAAGACTTAATAAAGAAATGACAACAGTAGGAAAAATAAGCAGTGTCAGTTCCACGCAGTGAGATCAGTCGGACAGAAAAACTGTGGCCCTTTCTGTAAGAGGCAACTAAAGATGCAGACACCCTGCTGAAGTCCGTGTCTCAACAAAAGAAACACTTGTGTTAGCAGCAACAACATTGAAGAAGCATCAATCCAATCACGAGGGAGGTAATGGATCATGAGGGAGATAATGGAAGCTCTGTTCATTAACAGAGAAGGCGACAGGTGCATAAGCCATCCGTCTGTTGCCCTTTGCGAAAAGGAGGTAAAATTTCTTGAATGCAGGTCATCTTGAATAACGCGGGAATAGGCTCCTTTGCAAGTTTGTGTTTCTTAATTCTATCCGCTTGTTTGTGCGCTTTTTGGACGCACGTGGGTTTTCCACATGTTATAGGATGTTGACGTCACTTGGATGACTCTACTGGACACGTGCAGTCGCGCAGTCGAAACTCGGTTCACCTGTGTATTTATTCGTGTCGTTTCTTCGCGCTCGCGCTGTCACCTTCTCTGTTCTTCGTCCTCGTCCCCTTTGCGCCGTCAGCTGGTCAAATGAACTATCAACAACTAGCCCAGATGTCCCTTCGAGCCCAGATTTCCTTTCTTGTCCAATCCAGGCCATTCGCATTGTTCACATCTGTTCACATGTCGTAAGCCAGTGCGTAGCAGTGTGGTTAATACAGTTGACTCAGATATGTAAGATCCCTGGTTCGAGCCCCAGCACTGGCAACAGTTTTTTTCTTTCTTTGATAGAATACCTAAAGCATTCACAAAGTATGGGAGTTTGAATCCGCCACTATAGGCTTGAAACACACACGCTTTCACTTTACTGGCCGAAGCAAGACCACGTGACCTTCCATACCAGCCTGCGGACTACTAGCACAATATCCTGCAGACTACTACCACGCTGAAAACGACACAGCGTCCGCTGAGACAGCTTCGCTGTCATAACTGCCTCGACAGACAAAGCAACACTCTCCGAGCTGTCAAATCTGACCATGAAAAGTGGCGTAATGGCATACGGAGAATAATAACGTCAGGCAGATGAAGCGGCAGTAAGTAAAAAGGGCGGTGGCAGCGTCAAGCAAAGTAAAAGGAAAATTTCTATGGGACGGATGAGTGGCATACAGAGATAAGCATAACGATACCGTTAATACTTTAATGACAACGAATGTGGCCGTAAGGCTCCCCACCACGAGTATAATCAACGTCGAACAGGACACCGAAGTCCCGTCACTGCCGATGAGGTTAGCAGGGCGATACAAGGCATGTTCCGCTCAAAACGACGGGGAAAAACGGTATAACAGCTGACCTTATCCAAGATAGGGGACATTTCACATTCAGGACACTTGAGCGACTCTACATACAATGGCTCAAAAGTTTAGTTGCACCAGAGAGTTCGAAAAACGCCAATGTTAGTACAAAAGATGGGAGACATAAAAAAAATAAGTTGAAGCACTGCAGAGCGATAAGCCTATGTACTAAATACACAGCATTGCACAAAACAATGAAGAACGTAATCTCAAATATAAAAAAAACATGTTGGACGTTAGATCCCACAAGAGAGCAAGCTGGGTTCACTAAAGAGACACACCGCAATATAACACCTTAATGCTGGCAATCATGTAATCGAGAAATCCGCTGAGCACAACAACCTCTTGTATAGACCACGTATAAACTTTTGACTCGGTAGAGGCAACAGCAGTTTTGGGGTGGTGGCACGCTAGAGCCGTACGTACGTACCATGGCGAACATCTATACATAGATACCGGGGCCGTCCCACTCTTCAAGAAAATGAAAAAAAATTCCGGATCGGGAGCCGGGCAAGGAGACGCAATCACGCCAGCGCTCTTCACTGCTTGTTTGAAATTTTTTATAAACACTGGATTGGGAAGATATATAGGAACCAGGATTAAGGGATAATAGCTCAACTCGCGCTTTGAATGACACTGTACTCTTACGGCGAAGAACTGAAAAATATGACCGAGGATCTAAGCCGAGAAAGCACTGAAGTATGGTTAAAGATCAACATGCATAAAACAACGATAACATTAAGCGCACAGCGAGAAGCCTGACGTTTGCGATCTAAAACCAGACACTATACTGTAGAGGAGCATGTACACGTATCTGGGCCAATTTCTAACAGAGGTGTACGGTCAGCGTAAGGAAATTGATTGAAGTATAAGAATGGGCTGGAGTGCATTCCCTACATACCAAATTGACGACCAGAGACTTCCCATTATCGATGAGGCAGCAAGTGTATAACCACTTCATTTTGAAAATGCTTGCATGCAGGTGCATCTTCTGAAATCGGCTGCGCAAGCACATATGTGTTGAAAGATGGGCGCGAGGATGTGGAAGGAAGGCACCCAGGCAGCACGCAACGTAGGGCCGACATTGGTTTTATGGCGGCAGAGCGCGGCCGATCCACGGCCTAATGTTACTGGCAGCGAGCCAGTATCGGCTAAGCCGCCATCAATGACTGGCAACGACAGGCCACTTAGCACCTGCCCCACCGATATCGGCAGGCTGTCGACTGTAATCGGCAAATAGGGCCGCATGTGCCGCGCTATTGCCGACATCGGCTGATCCGTTGAGTTTCAACGGCAAATATGACGCCGATTTTGCCGTTCTATAGACAATATGGGCAAGCTGGCAACATTGCACCAAGTATGCCGCCTTAGAGCCGACCTCGGCTGAGCCGATAACTTTCTCCGGGAAATGTGGAGCCGACTTTGCTGTTTTTGAGCATCGTCTGAAGGATGACAAATTCAGCACGATATTTGCCTAGAAAAATTGTTTCACAAGAAACATTGAGCCATTTCTGCCGTCCTCCAGGCAACGTCGTCTATGCCGCAGACTTTCATGGTTGATATCGGCCGGGCCTTTTTGAAGCCTGCTGTATAAACAATTGAGATCCGATCGAGTCGAGTATGACCGAAATTCACTTGAGAGATTCGACGTAACAATCAGATGTTGGGCTTTATATATTCACGTATACGCGTTTCAGTGCCGGAACATAGCGCACGTGTTTTGAGCAGCATATAATATTCTGTTCGCGTGCTTTGTTTTTTTCATAAACATAGTGCACAGGGAACATGCATATCGAGAAAACTATTGATATATAGGTGTATAGGCTGTTTCCGGGAACTTGCGAAATAGGCTGGCGCAACGATGAACATTAGCGAGAAGGATCGACAAGCATGGTGGAAAATTATCTGACAGCGCACGTCAGAAAATTAACATTCACAGAAATCGAACTAGCTCGTGCTTACATCGATCGCCATAACCACCACTGATATGCTAAGCAAAGATAAACAGTCGGAAGTTGCACTATACTACGGACATTTAGCAACCAATGCAAGGAAAGGGCATACTGAGGTAACAGCGCAACAGCGACGAGACAAAAAAGATCTAGCGCAGACTTTCTGGTGCGCTGAAGCGGAGATAAACTCTCGCAACCGGCGTTATACTACTGA